>JAKLMY010000505.1:0-15741 GCA_022814645.1 Ganoderma meredithae | reverse complement strand
TTTATACATTCTTGATGTTATCTTGCTTTATCTAACTATATAAGCCCTTATAAGATCCTCTTTGCTTTTCCGATGGCATTGGGGCCACTGGGAAACTAATGTATCGTCAGCTTTGGGCAGTTGCTGACACAGTGAGTCGGGTGCGAATGGAAGGAGATGGTGGAATAGAAGGAAGGGATGCTGCAGGAGCGGACTCGACGACCTTAAGCAAAAGGCGATGATACTTCGGTCTTCGGCATTCGGCATGATGGTCGGGTGGTGATGGCAATGTATCTCAGCCTGCTTCACAAGTCCAGTGATCTTTTAGGCCATGGCTTTTGTCGTGAACATAATTAGCCTGGGAAGTACCTCTGGAGCTTTGCTACCAGTTGCCAGACGGTCTCATGCGGGGCGATGCGGGTCAACATGAACTTCTTGGACTCGGGGGCTGTGCCGCAACGCACTCTAACCAATATTGGTGACTTGGCGTTGACTTTGGATTTGAATTCAATCCTGCTATAAAAAGACGCCAATGTAAGTACTGTAGAGTTTTCGTTTAGTGCTGCTGGTACCGCTACTTACATCCACGAAGAACCCGAGCGCCTCACTGGCAGGTGTGTACCTGGAAGTTGCGATCAAAGCACGCCACTAAAACGCTTCAGTATTTAGACCACAGGTTGCTATGTGCCATTTTCTGTGCCTCTTACATATTACTCTACATTCTCATCAGAACTCTGAAGCAGTCCAATAGCATCCACACTCACCCCAGTCGCATCGGCGCGAGGATGGCAGTGGACTTTGAACAGCCTTGCGATTGGAGATCAATCCATTGGGCTTATCGTACCCCTGCATGTCTTGAATGCGCATCTGACCAGGAGGAAGCAGTGCCTGTGACCTGTGCTCCGATCATGACCTGGGACTGTGCAGGATGACGACGTTCGCGTTCAAGGAGTGTTAGACGCTCACAGCCCTCTTGCGTGCCGCCCAACTCGCAAAGTATCGCTTTCTCTCGAGGCCGTACTTGTTCTTGATTCTCAAAATTTCGTCATTGTGCATATTATTCCTGGGCTTAATCACGCTCGTTCGATCTCCAGACACTGTTGAGCACGGCCCATGCAGGTCGGGTAGAGGAGCGCACTAGTAGTAGTTGAAGGCGCGACAGCACACAAGGAAGCACACAAGATAGTGACCGCAATGTCAAGCATAGATTGCGTGCTCGACATCAGCAACACACAATGCACGACTCATACACAACCGTAGTCTCGCATAATACGCTATGAGTCGCGCGTCGTGCGGGCGGGATCAACCGCCCGACTGCGTGTACAGTACTCAGCACTCAATGATGGAAATGTCCGGCCACATCCGCCCCCACGAGCTTCAAGCTTTACGCGATGACCTCAACGGCTGCACGCGCGCGGGCGGCGCGACGGACCATGCGTGGTGCGCGCTGCGAAATGAAGCGTCCCACGTCAGCGCGAGCATAGACTTGAGGAGGCGAACGACACTTACGAAAGACCTGTCGTTGAGCTCTGCACCGGCGGTAGCGGTGGCAGCAGCGTCGTCGGAAGAAGCATCGTCGGTGGAGGTCGCGATGTCGGTGGGAGCGGCGGCGACAGAGTCCGTGACATCGACACTCGTCGCGGCGGTGGCAGTGGCGGCAGCGGTGTCGACGACGCTGGCAGAGGCGGTAACGTCGGTCGCGGAGGCGGTCACGTCGGTCGCGGAGGCGGCGGCGCTGCTAGCGTCCTTCGCGCCCTTGCCCTTGCCCTTCTTGCCCTTGCCCTTGCCTTTGCCCTTGCCCTTGCCCTTTCCCTTCTTGCCCTTGCCCTTACCCTTCTTGTCCTTACCCTTGCCCTTCGCGTGCTTGTGCTTCTTGCCGTCGGCGGCCTTGGCGGTGGAGGTCGCCTCAGCGCTATTGGTCGCGTCGGTCGCATCAGCAGTCTCGGACGCGTCGGTGGCGGCGACAGTCGCGGTGACATCGGAGTCGTCGGCATCACGGGCAACGACGCTCGCCGACGTAGCGACAGCGGAGTCAGTCGCGATGGCGGTAGCGGCCGCGGAATCGGTCGCAGCAGCGGTGGCGGTAGCGGTAGCGGCAGCGGACTCGGTAGCGGCAGCGGACTCGGTAGCGGCAGCGGACTCGGTAGCGGCAGCGGACTCGGTAGCGGCAGCGGACTCGGTCGCGGCGGCAGTGTCGACCGCACTGCTCGCGTCTGACGCCTTCGCGCCCTTCCTCCCCTTCTTATCCTTGCCCTTTCCCTTCCCCTTCTTGTCCTTCTTGCCCTCCTTATCCTTCTTGCCCTTCTTGTCCTTCTTGCCCTTCTTGTCCTTCATACCCTTGCCCTTCTTGGCAGCGTCCGAGCCGGTGGCCTTCGCCGCTGCGGCGGTGCTCGTCTCCGCCTCCTCTGCAGACGAGACCTCCTTCGCGCCCGAGCTTGCGCCCGAGCTCTCGACGGCCTTGTTGGAGGCTGCTGCGCCCTGCTGGACGACGACGCAGTTGCCGAAGCCGCCGGCAGTCTTGAAGGAGACGAGGCACTTGTTCTTGGTCGTGCCGCCCGTGCACTTGGTGCCCTTGGGCAGAGCGACGACGAGCTTCTGCGAGCCGTCGCTCGTCGGGGCCTGTGGGAAACGCGCGGTCAACATTTGGACGACATGAAAAGGAGAAGCGAGGAAGGTAGAAATGGGGGGGCACGTACCTTGACGCCGTTCTGGAGGACGTCTGCAGTGACGAAGTTCTTGCCGGTGCCGTCAGCGTCGACCTCAGCGGTCACTTGACGGGATCCATCGACACCACTAGATGCGTACGAACAGTCAGAGAACAAAAACGATGAACAGTACAGCGAACGATCGAGCAGTGGTACGCACGGGTTGAAGTTGGTAATCGTGGCAGAGAAGGTGCCGTTCGAGGCTGCGGTGACGGCGGTGGAGGTGTTAATCGCGGACAGCTTAGCATTACCGCAGGGTTTCGCGGTCGTAGGGCGCTGGACGTCGCTGCGCACGGGAGTGCCCTCGAGGCCGAGGGCGGGGGTGACGATGGCGTGGGCGTGCGCCTGGAGGGAGAGGCCGAGGCAAAGCGCCACAGTGGCGATGGAGGTCTTTGAAAAGATCATAGTACCAGACTTCTTGAAAACGTGATGATGAATGAATGTGGGTGGCGAGAGAACGACCGGTGACTGAGAGCTGCACGTAGCTAGACGCAAGGAGGCGGAATGGGGCTGGAGACTATGGTTGTGAAGAGGGTCCGGCCTCAGTGAGTTGCAGGCTAGGTGCAAGTGGGGACCAACGCTTCATCGAGCCCCCGTATTTAACGAGGAGCAGGGGGAGCTATTTTGGTCGGGGGCGGAAATAATGTGGTCATTGTGTCGCGTTTGGGGCGGTTGGCGTTGGTTAATTGGCGATTGTATATGTCGATTTGATCCCGGACAGATCCTGACGAAAATGCCCCAGCAGTGTTGCCATGGGAGACCGCCAAAACCACGCACTGGTCGGGCCACGAGAACAAGGAGTCGAGTAAGGGAGGCTCCAACTGGCTCCAAAGGAAGAAATCAAGCGCAGGAACGAACAATTTTGTCGACGAACCCGAATGTTGAAGGTCTGCGGCCAATCATGGCGATGAGAGCTGACGCGCAAGGCACATGAACGTCTACGAACCGTTCCCAGGCAGGTTTTCTCGTCCAATGCAAGCAGTTTGATCACCATCCCACAACTGAGGTCTATTCGTCGCTATGACATCGGCTCTTTATGGGGTATCAGACGCGCGTCCGATGGAGCATGGGATGACAGCGGACGACCGGGGCTCAGCCTCACAAGGCCTCGACCTAAATGGATGAATGACCCGCTGTCAGTTTCGACATGTCACAACGAGGGGAGAATCGCACCTGCAACAGACGGTGTGCATCCAAACAGGAGCGAGACTGAGCGAGAGGACAAGGAGCGAGGAAAATGAAGCCTGGCGGCTACGTCCGGTGCAATCGCTCATCGGTCGTTAGGCGCCTGCTGAAGCTGTTTCCGACCATCGCGTCGATCATTGTGCGTTGCACTGGCAGCCTCGGGACCGCCATCCCAAGACTATGCCAAGGCTTGTGGGTCCACAGAATGCCTACATATGAACGATATCTTGTGCATCGGCAATACTTCGACTTGCTCTAGATCGTAGGCCGACTCGCAGACAATGAAATTCCAACCTTCGACTGGTCACCAGTACTGGAGTGGCAGCTGCATTTCATCTCATTACATCAACCTTGCTCGAGTAAGCTTGAGTCCTTGATCTCGCAAGCACCGTCTCCAATTTCACATACTTACTTAGCTGAAGCTGAGCGGCCTGAAGAAACACCACATCACCAGGGCAAGGAGGGGTAATGATGGAGAGGATCAGGATGCTATACCGATGGGCCGCCATGATGATCACCGATCTCCCAATTGCAACTTCGCATGCGCAGCATCCTCTCCCTCCAACGGCTCGAACTCCGGAGTCCTCCGGAGTCCCCTGCTGCGATATGTGCTTCCACTCCCCGCTAGTTATGAGCTTCAGACTGATGTCAGAGGCGGCTTCGAGAAGAGAAGTTGATGTGGTGTGGATACTTTGATTTGCTTCTTCTGCAGGCATGGTTTATTTGTGTACTCAGCGACTCGGAAGCGTGCGCATGCATCAGAAAATTCCTTTTCACCCGGGCCTCAAGGAGTCAAGCCTTCACCCTTGGCCTGTTCGTAAATTGGCACGTCGCCGCGGTTGACATAGCGATGCAGACACGTTTTACTCTGTCGCTGCCTTGCTGTCCACTCAAGGTAAAGTAACCATAAGGGGATTTTGATCTTCTCCGCCTGTCCAGTGGGGCCTCCACGGTGATAGCCCACTGCCGTTGGCTAAAAGGGTATGTAACTGGTCTCGTCTGCATCACCAGCTACATCTTCTTTTCTGTGCGCAGGCTTGATCTGTCATAGACGCATCAAGGAGTAGGAACGATATCGCGACGGGTGGGCCAAGCCGCTGCAACCTGGACGGATCGCAGACCGTGCGCGATGGGTGCTGTCAGACGAGGGGATGAAGCTTACTGGTCAAGGGATGGATCCCTCATGCGCGCATCGATAAGGTTCCCAGGGCTAGATGGTGAGTGTGAATACGTAAGTACAAAGTTTGCAGTCAACATGGAGGCGATGTCGTGTAACCTTTGGCGGAGTCCTTTCCGCCTCAGAAGCATTGCACCAGATCACGGGAAGATCCATCAAGCTCACGGGATGACAGCCGCGCAGCAGCCGCGTATTGAAATCCTTCCGTAAGATCCTCCGCACAAAGGCCGCGCACCTCCACACAGTCGGACCCTCTGGAGGCTCAACAACCTCAGTAAGGCCGTTTGCTGTAGCTGTTCAATTCTTTCCAGCAACGTATGTAAGAACATGCCGCTCTCTTGCACGATCAAGCACATAACCGATATAATGGAGAGAGTTGACTGTTGAAGGTCGCAGCCTCCATTATTCCGGTGCAAGTATGTGACTGGGCACTATTCATGGCATTGCATCCGGATAGGCGGTACATACCTACATAATTTCGGACGACGCAACTGTAAGTAGCACCCCCAGCCCCCAGGGTCCAGGTTCAGCCGAAGATTATGTACAGTACTGAAGATCGGTCACCTCGGAGGGGTTATTTTTTGCAAGAAGCAAGCAGATCTATTTGGGGGCGCATGGGGAGATAAATATATGGCTGACGCCCTCACACTTCCGTAGTTAACCACGTCACGTTGGCTCTACGCAGACCGGGCGGGGCCGTTGAGGTCTGATAGCAATCCGACCATCATCGCGACCCACGTCCAGTGGCTATAGCTCCACGCACACTCGCATCATCGCCGCTTCCTAGTGGGTGCTAACATGGCCATCGACATCTCCTCGCGCAGCTTCCTCAACTCCGTCGGGGCCAGAGTGCTCGAGACGAATCGAAGCCTCTCGTTTGCCTGGAGCCCGGGGACCTCGATGACGTGCTCAGGACCGGCTTGGACCTTGTACCCAGGCCCAAGCCATTCGCCTCCAAGCTCCGCCTGAGTGCCCGTCGTCGACCCGCTACTGCCGGCTTCAGAGGCCTGCTGGAACCCCTTCAGGAAGTCGTCCGTCTGCTGTTGGTCGGAGGGCAGCTTCGGAGGCTTCCCCGCCCTACCCGGCTTGCAGACCACTTTATGCTTTGGCCAGTCCTACAGCAGCATGTGAGTGAGCACATGGCGGCAATATCCAGCAGTGAGCGGCCTCGGACGCACCCTCCTCTGGCACTCCTTGCTGCAGTAGTGCGGCTTGAGGTCGGGCGGGCACCTCCCCGAGCACGCCCGCAACGCAGCCTTGTGCAACCCCCCGACCTTGCAGCCGTCCGCCGCGCACACGTACGCATTCGCTTCTTTCGCGACCTTCCCCTGGCGCCTGCGCTCCTCCGCGAGCACCTCGTCCTCCCTCTTCTTCAGCGCGTCCCAGAGCGGCATGAACCGCGGCGACGCCTTGCTGACGTCCGCACCGAGCTGCTCCACGACGTCCTTGATCGCGAACCCGACGCTGAGCACCGCGGCGCTGACAAGCCCCAGGCGCACGCTGTAATTGGCGTGCAGGGTCGCGAAGATCAGCGCCGCGTAGGGCGAGAGCCCGACGGGCCGCTCGAAGCGTCGCGCCTCAGCGTCGATGAAGGCGCGGGACTCGGGGTCGGTGGTGCACCAGTCCTGCCAGTGCGCGTACGCGGCGGTGGAGTGGGCCTGCGCGAGCACGGTGGCCGGGGCGGTCTCGGCGACTTGCACGGTGAGCGCGTCAAGCACGAAGAGCGCGCCTTGGATGCTGGCTGTGCGGACACCGCAGCCGCTCAGATATCTAGGGGTATGATATATGATTTGCGATACGTTGGTCAGGAGCGAGGTTACTTATGCAGAGGGACGATGTCTTGAATTTACCTGAATCCCATCTCGAGCAGCGCTTCGGGGTCCCAAGCGTCGATCCGCTTTCCCACCTCCTTTGAGGGGTTGTCGCCGAGAAAGCGCGAACACTGGCTGATGTATTCCATCATGTCCGGACGATTGTCGTGTGGGAAGGAACAGTTGTACTTGATAGATGCGTATTCGCCCATCTTGTCGTAGACGACCTCGTCCGGGTCGCATTCACGGATTTCCACATGATACGAGCGTTGGTGGCGATTGGGAGACGGCATGCCGACTGGGGATTTCGGAGTTGATTCAGTTATTTATTACTACTACGAAAGAATCTGTGTCACTTACAGGACGACGGAAGTAAGTACAATCTTGAGCTTGAGCACCGCTTCGGAGTCGCAACGGTTTCAGTGGCGTCGACTGCGCACTAGCGTCCCGGGAATAGCCGAAGCGACGCTAGTAATTAACTCCTGCTTGCCTGCCATTGCCCCGAAAACCTGCTGTTTCCAGTGATGTGGAGTGAAGAGCTGAGTGGGTGCAACGAAATTTTCCGCTGCGAAAGCCATGAAAAGAATTTAAAAAAAAACACCTAACTTCATACGAGGAATACATACGCAATAGTTTACACGGGATAACTCTTACTGTCTTCGACGGCCCAGCAATGATGACCACACCCTGCAGCGCACAACCGTCCAAGAATCACCTTTGAAGAAGACACCATCATACCCCTTCCGCTACCCCAGCTGCCTGTCGTCCCCTCTCCATCCCCCTGCGCGCTCGCACCATCATCAGACTCGCCATCAGCAGTGTACGCCGAGTTCGTTCGTGACAGAGCGCGGCCACGAGGCGTCCCTGCTTCCGAGCTCCTCCCAACCATGATAGCGGGTGGTACTGCAGGTGGGGGAACTTCATCAGGTGGTCTGCGCGAGTAGTACTCTTGATAGCAATCTTGATGGCCTCCATGCATGCATACGGGGCAGCGGAACATAAGTGACCGCACTGGGAGATGGCTGTAACGAGGATTTCAGGGGAAGGGCAGGTCAAGCAAAGGGGGGAAGCAGTTTACCATATCGCACACTTCGTGATACTGCTCTGGCATCTGAGGCAATAGGCAAAACTCCCTCCCGGTCGTCCTGCATGCACAGCGGGTCCAGCGGGTTTCATGATGGGTTTTAGACACTTTCGGCAGACGGTGTAGATAGTGGTCGACATCTAGCCACGGGGCGATTCAGCAACAGCGTCGAACTCATGATCAAGACAAACACCTACCGATGTTGTCGAACGTACTGCGTCTACAGTCGCGAACTTGCGAACGTACGCCGCACATGTGTGCAGACGCAGGCGAGTCAAGATCTCTGGATACTAATGTAAGAACGCTAACCGCGACGAGCTGGGAGACAGACTAACCAATATACGCCTCAACAAAGCGAGCTACCCTCGACTTGGAGATCTTCAGCTCCTGCGGCAAGATCAAAGCCAACATCGCACACATGATGATGTCGCCCTATCCCCCGCTGTTAGCATCTCCGAACCAACAAGTACACCCACACAAGAAACGTACCTCATCAGAATACTTTTCGAACCGCTCCCGCACCGTCTCCCACGCCAGGCCCCTCAACCGTTCTTCCGCATCCCGAATCGCGATCTTCGTCCGGTTGCTCGGTGTCCGTCCCCCCACCCCATTCTCAGCCCCACCCGCATCATCCGTCCCGTCCCTCTCAGCGCTCCCAACAAAGTCAGTAGAGAAGGCGTCCGACTTGGCCCGCTGGCGCAGCGACGACGACGACCGGCGCACCATCGCCGCGCGCGCGCCCTCCAAGTCGCGAATCGTCTCATCCCTCCTCAGCAGCGTCCCCCCAGGCGTCGCCTCCCCAGCAGTGACCGTCCGTATGCTGCTCTGCGACTCCTGCTTCACGAGCCCCTTCTGCGGCGTAGAAGGCACCGCGAGCGACGCGACGGTCGAGCTCCTGCTCCGGCCCCCGCTCTTGGTCGAGCTCCGCCGGCCCAGGCGCACGATAGACGTTGACGACATGCGCCTGTGCGCGCCCCCTGCACCCCGCGCGTCGTCGCTCTCGCTCTCCGCTTCGCCCTCGTCCTCGTCCGACGACCCGCCGGACGTCGACGCGGGCGACGGCGAGTCCTCGTCGTCCCGCTCGTCCTCCGTCCACGGCTGGTGGCTCGTCAGCGCGATCTTCGACAGCGGCGACGGGTGCGCAGTCGTCGTCCGGTGCAAATATGGCGAGTGCGGCACGCGCGCAGACGGCGGAGCGCTCGCCGGTGGCGGGTGGTGGTCCAGCGAGCTCGTCGCGCTGTGCCCGTCGTCTACCACGTCGCAGCCGTGCTCGCTCCCACTCTCGTCGTCCGAGTCCGAGTCGTCCAGCGCGCCCTCCCCGACGTGCCGCAGGCTCATGTGGCTCCGCATGCTCTCGCTCGGGCTCTCGCTGTGCATGCTCTGCGCCGAGAACGACGGCCGCCGCAGGTTCGACGGCACGCGCGGCCCCACACGGAGCGGTGGCGGGAGGCCTGACCCGGATTCCCGGCGCGCGAAGAGCGCTGCAGGGACGCTCGGAAGTCCCGTGCTGGGCTTGCGCGGAGATGAGCCGTTCGAGGACGTGGGGGTGATGACATGCGGGGATCTGTGACCTGAGCTCGAACGCCTGTGCCTCTCATCAGGGTACTTGGACTGGGATCGCGGGCTGCGGTCCCTTACTTCAGCAAGGACTGTTGCATCCACTGTGGCCGACCTCCCGGGCAGTGCAGTCTGCGGGAAGGAGGACACAGTGGGTATTGCGGCGGGAGCGGATGACGAATGTGGTAAAGGAGGACTTGAGACCAATAACGGTGAGAGGGGAGGCGTAGGCGGAGGAACGATGTCGGTCAGCAGGGTGGCCAGCATCATCCAAGTCTGTGCCGCATCGTGAGCTCCAGTATCGATGGCGACCTGCGGATCGATGTTCAAAAATCAACGTCTAAAACGAGCATGAAGAAAATGAAGGACACTAACGTCTGCGTTGCGGTTACAGATCTCCGTCTTACTCTTCCCCACATAGACATAACCCCGAGCCAGTTTCTCGATCATCTCCAGGCCTACCGCTGCGCCGTCCGGCGCAAATGCCCCAACGTTCTGTGTGACTGGCTGGTACGGCGAGTCTCCCAGGGCCTTGAGTTGAGTATTCTTCACTTCCGCGTCGCTATGAGAGGAAACCTCAGTGAGCGGGGATGAGACTAAAGATGGAGAAAACAACTCACACATCATCATAAGGAACCTCCCAACGCTTCGGTCGGTCAGTGACGAAGGCAAGGGAGCCCGAGGTGTTCCAGGAAACCGCAGACCGAGTAACAGTGCCTATAGGTTTCCGACACTGACGCAAGTCCAGCTGCGAAAACGTCCCAGACTGGTGCAGAGCCCACAGCGCATGCGAATCGGCGAAATCAATATCTGTCGCGAGGAGTCTCAATTTTGCTGTTAGAAAAGAACAGCGAAATGGGCGGACCTGTCACGCCGCCCTCGACCGCGGACCCGGTCACGACCCACTTCGCGATGTACCCCCTACGCACGTCCCAAATCTCGATCGGGTCACTCCCCTCGCTCTTTGACTTGCCCTCAGGCGTAGTCGTTCCATCACTACCGCTCGCACCGAGATGTGCCGTGATAGCCCGAGGGGTGACAGCCCCCTGCGTAAGACCCGCGCTGCCGGGTGAAGCAGCGCTGTGGCCGAACTCCGAGCTCGTCCCAAAGTCGGCGTTGGACACGACGGCGAGTTCGCACTCGTATCCTGGGCGGAACAGCACTCGTCTGACGGGGAAGCTGGTGTGCAAGGTGTACACCGGATGGTGCGCTTTATGTCGCGTCTCGGTGGGGGTCAAATCCCACACCTGATGCCCAGCGTCAGCGCGACTCGTCCCCCACGGGCGGATGTACATACCTTGACACACCGATCCATTCCGCCGCTCACAATCCATCCCGGGCGGATGGCGTCTGAATCCGAGGTGCTCGAGGTGCCGCTCACGGCGGGAACAGAGGGGAGAATATCTTCGAAAAAACCGGTACCTGGGCCATTGTACCAGTTACCTGTGCTTGCCTGCCGGACGATGGGCACAGCGCTAGGTAATGCCGTGGTGGGCGGTACCCAATCGAGAGACAAGACGGGGCCGGAGTGGGCGACTGGTATTCGGTCAAGTTGACCGCGTTGGCCCATGGTCAGATCCCACCTAAACGACAGCAGCGTAAGCTTGGCGAGTAGAGAGCATTGAAATCCGGTCACCTGTATATGCTACCATTGTCGAGGGCTGCAACCACATCTCGGGGTCGCGACGAGACAGGGGAGAAGGCGACGGCACGGACAGCCGCGGGATGATGTATCCGCATAATTGACTTACTAAGATCTCGAATGTCCTGTCGTATGAGAGGAAGAATGAGAAGCGTCCATGGAGACTGGGCGAACAACTATTCACCCATATTCGAATATCGCCATCTGCAGACCCCGTCATGCAGTAGTGTTGCAGGATCGGAGAGTATTGGAGGACATGTATGGAGCGAGCATGGTCGCGCACACGTCGCTCTAAAGGGAGTCGAAACGCGTAAGAAGCAGAACGAAGTTGTCCTTGACAATTGACCAGCACGAAGCAGCTGGACGACACGAGTGAGCGCGAAGGGATGATGGAGCCATGCGCTCTCTCTTCTGCACTTTTTCCTGCCCCCCCCCCCCCCAATCTAAGACGTGCGTCTGGCTTCGAGGTCGCCTTGGTGTGCCAGTCTTGCGAGACGGTCTGACGCCGAGACCTACTCACCGTATTTCGACGACCCACTCTTGTTCAGATCCCACATGATGAGCTCCCCGTTCCGCGCGCTCGTCAGGATCTTGTTGGTGTATGCTTCACACCCTCGCGTCAGCATCGACCATGCCCTCGACGCCTCACGCGTCCGCCACGTACCTCCATGGCACCACGCGACGTCGGTGTTCGAGCTGTCCACCTTCAGCCCGCTCCCCTCCCACAGGTTGCGCGAGACCTCGATCCGGTGCCCGCCCTTCCCCGTCACGGACTTGTGGTCGCTCTGGCTCGAGGGTCCTGGCCCCTTCTCCGAGCCGGAGACGTCGGACATGCGGAGGATCCGGAGTGCTGCAAGGAGATGCGTCGGTCACTCTGCATTTGCGAGACGGACGGGATTTACATGGCCCCCTCGATACTGTGAGGTAACCAGATACTCACATTCCCTGCCGGCCACTACACACCTCATCCCATCGTCGCTCTTTGCAATCGACCCGCCGCCGTGCGTCGTGGCTCGCGGGAAGCGCACATATCGCGTCGGACCCTTGTAGCCGTGCTCCCTCGAGTCCGAGAAGACGTTCGGGAGGCTGAGGTTGAAATTGCTGCTGTTGGCGGGGGTGTTGACCGAACTACGGCGATTGGCAGCTCCGGCGTCAGTCTTGGACGGTGGCATCTAGACGCTTCAAGTCTCCTGCGGTGGGTTTGAATCTTGAAATATGCCTAGTACTTCATTCAGACAGAGATGCGACTGAGCAGGTTGCAGAAGTGCACGACGGCAAGAGGCAAGGAGGAGGTTTGGAATGCGGAACAAAGTCTACGCGGACCGTCATCCAAACGGCGGCCTCGGGCCGTCCGCGGTCCGCAGCGTACGCTACAGTTGCCTCAGACATTGTTCGCTCACGCAAGGTTCACTTTGAAGATTGAAGAGAAATCCGGATATTGAAGAGACTGACCGATCGCGCCTAACGTGAGGTGGAGGATTGAGACCCGAAGGGCCGCAGAACGGGTGTAGTGTGTTCATTAATAGTCCTCGAACCCGCATGGGCCTGTTTGTCGCGGTCTTATCAATCCTGCGACCTTTTCACAATATGGCTTGCACACGCATGCCATGTTGCGTCAAGTTCCGCAAGCTGGCAAGGTGAGAGACCCCAGAGGACACGTTGACGGTTGGCGCGCATGTGCGTCTATTTGGAAGATACTGCAGTGGGAAGACTCAAGGAATTAATAAAGATACACAGTACATTCAGTCGTCCACGGTATGGTACTGGTCCACAAATATGATAATCAAGGGACTGGACAAAGTTTCCCCTCCGCCGCCCACATGCACGCAGCGAGTGCTCACTGCTCGCTGACGAAGATGGCGGCCATACCCATACCCGACCCGATACACATGCTCGTGCAGAAAAGCTTGCTACCGGTCTGCTTCGCAATGTTCAGCCCGGTAGCGACTTGCCGCGCACCAGCTATACCCACAATTTGTCAGCACCGGCACCGGCACAACAGAACCCGACACAGCAAGACGGGGGACGTACTGCAGCCCAATGGATGGCCAATAGCAATAGCACCGCCGTTAAGGTTAACCTTCTCGAACGGAATGCCGAGGTGCTGCACCGAGTACACGGCTTGGGACGCGAACGCCTCGTTGATCTCAAAGAAGTCGACATCGTCCTTCGACAGGCCCGTGATCTCAAGGACCTTCGGGATTGCGTACGCTGGGCCGACACCCATGATCCGCGGGGGGACACCGACAGCGGACGCAGCGACGAACTTGCCAACGATGGGCAGCCCCAGCTTCTTCGCGACCGAACGGCGCGCAAGGATGACGGCAGCAGCACCGTCCGAGACCTGCGATGCGTTGCCTGCATGGGTCGTGCCGTCCTTCTGGAACGCAGGCTTGAGCTTCGCCAGCGACTGGGCCGTGACGCCGTCCCGGACGCCGTCGTCCTGGTCAACGACGATCTCCGCCTCCTTCTCCGTCTTCGGGTCGACGACCTTGACCTTGAGAGGAACGATCTCGTCCCTGAACTTGCCCGCCTTCTGCGCCGCCGCGGCCTTCTGGAATGACTTCGCGGCGAACTCGTCCTGGACTGAGCGGGGGATGTTGAAGTCGGCAGCGACGTTTTCGGAGGTGATGCCCATGGGGATGAGGCAGTCCTCAGACTCCTGGTTCGACAGGACGGCCTCTGAGAACCCGTCGGGCATGGCGCCGCCACCGTAGCCGAAGGTCATGGACTCGACACCAGCACCTACACATTAGGAGGCGCTGTATCAATGTGACGATCGATGAGTTAGAGCTTTTCAAGGGCACACTCACCAATACCGATGTCGATCATGCCAGTCGCAATTTCGCTCGCAATGATGTTCACCGCCTGGAGACCGGAGGCACATTGCCTATTGACGGTGCTGATGGGGACGGTGTTTGGGATGCCGGCGTGGAGAGCGGCCATGCGCGCCGCTGACGCTCCCCCACCTGCGGGGAGGACGTTTCCAACGGAGATGTCGCCAACGAGAGCGGGGTTGATGCCGGCCTTCTTCACTGCCGCGGTAAGGACACCGGACAGGATCTCCTCTGGCCGGGTATCCTTGAAGCCGCCCTTCTTCGCCTGGACATGCTACCCGTCAGTCGCTGCTTCTGACATCCCTCCACATCCATATTCGCTGCCCATTCGCCGAAAATTAGACGCAGCACGTACCTTGGTGATTGCAGACCGGACAGCAGCGACGATGACGACGTCATTGTCGTTCTGCGACAGCGCCCTCGACTTCGGGGACACACCGGCGAGATTTTTGATGCTTTGCGAGATGGAAGACATGATGGACGTAAAGAGAGAAGCAAGAGGTGAGGACGACGTTGAGAAAGAGGGTGTAACGGTTATAAAGGCAAAGCAGGTTGGGATGAGGTGAGCGACCGGACCCTGTCATGACCCGGCCCATGTGAAATCCGGCACCGAATCTGGGGTTTCATGCGGCAACTAAGAACGGAGCCGGGTGAAAATCACAGTGGTCCTTTTCAAGTTGCAAGGCCCTCAGCCGTTCAGGAGGAGGAGGAGGAAGAGGGGGAGGAAGAAGGGGTATCTGTTTTTTGTGTTAAGCGTCGCTACACGTCTGGTCGCCGCAAACTCGCCGTCTTCCGCGATTCCATCCAGTACTTACCTTGTGTAGGGTAAAGTCAGACTCTCGCGATCTATAAGTATATTGACTGAGTTCAAGCACGGCCCAATGGTCTAGTAGTATGATTCGCGCTTCGGGTTACTGCTTGCGCGAGGTCCCGGGTTCAATTCCCGGTTGGGCCCTTTTTGTTTTGCGTGCAATTCGCTTCATCTGTTCTTTCCGCTGGCTTTACCTTTCAGTTCTGCGAATTTTTTCAAAACTTGTACTGCGCTGGGGTACGAACAACGGATTTATTGTTGTGTGCCGATGACGCCCATCGATCCATTATTCCATTCCTTCTCGCATGAATTGATCAAGCCGAAGTCTCTCATTATTTGACTATCATGCATCAATAACAATTGCAACAACTCGTTCCGCCTGCATAACTCAGGCTTTCATTTTGCCCCCTCTTCCTGCGCGACCGTGCACTGCACGTCTGAACAGTCCCCCACCTGCTCGCAAACTACCAGTCCTTGCGAGGCTTCGAAATTCCAGGCCTCGTTTCACCCTCGTGGTTCACCGAGAAGCGCTGCGGAGTAGCCTGGGAGCCCCTCAAAGAGCGGGCTTCGGCATTTGTGAGCCCATCTCCCGCCTTCCTCCCATGGCTGACCAGAACGACGGCCTCTACAGTCCTCCACCAAATGCATACTCTGGATCCGACTCTCCTCCCTACGGCCCGCCGATGGGCCACGGTAACAGTCCCCGAAGGAATCGCTACACCCGCGGAAGCATGGCCAGCTGGAACTCGAGGGATTTCCAGCCCATGTCTGGCCTCTCGCCTGGCATGATGTCCCCTCGCGCAACGTCCTCAGTGGGTTCGCGTCCCCTCCCTCTCCCTTCGCAGTCTCGCGCGCCGTCCGAGTTCCATCCTCCCTATTCGGGGGGGGGGGGGGGGGGGGGGGGGGGGGGGGGGGGGGGGGGGGGGGGGGGGGGGGGGGGGGGGGGGGGGGGG
>JAKLMY010000504.1:0-15764 GCA_022814645.1 Ganoderma meredithae | reverse complement strand
GGTCTGGACGTTCAAGGAGACTGAACGGGCCGTTAGATTCGAAAAAAACGCGAAGAGGACGCGTCGAATTGACATACGCGTAGAGGTTTGTGAGGCGGTCTCGCGGGCTGCTGCAGGAACGCAGCGTCGGATTTTGGCAGGGAAGGGTCCTCCTCCTTTGGGGACTGGGAATCGCGGGGAGAGGGGTGCGAGGACGCGTCAGTGGACTGGCCCTCCAGGATGGGCTGCGAAGCCACAAGAAGTTCAAGGGAGACAACCATGAGTAGCAGAAAGGAGCCCAGCCAGCGATCATTACAGCAGAAAGCAACCCAACACTCTGGTCCCTCCAGTAGCTAAAATCAGAGTGCTATGGGAGTTTACCACTAACTCTACGGAAAGAACAGGTAGAATCAGGCCCATCCACTGGAAGGTCTTAGTGGTTGCCAGAGGCACAATGCTGGGTCGTGTGTCATGTGAGATGAATTCACAGAGGTCTAGGTATGAAAACGATCAATATTCGATGGCAATCCAAATTAACATGTCAGTCACAAGATCGCGTGGCAAGAGGACAAGTCTACACTACATCTCGTCAGAGGGAAGACAGGCGATGCGAAGACATAGTCCACTTGCAGAGACAAGAGACAGTAAGCACACCCATCATGACGGAACAGCGCGATCCGAATCATGAGCTCACCTAGAGTTCACTGAACACTCTCCTCCCCGCAAAGGATCTTGAGATCCCTTAACATGTGCTGGTAGCACCGAACCACGACGCGAGCCATGATGGTCGGGTTCCGCAAGATGAGGCTGTTGTACCTCTGGGACATTCTAGCCTTGTTGAAGTAGTGCGAGTATTGCAAGAGAATGCTGCGGTAGAAATGATCGGAGACCTTGCACATGAGGGAACGCTCGTTCGCCGACAGCAGGATGCGGTGCTTCTCCAAGCGGATGATGTGGTCCGCGAAGTACGCCATACGCCTGAGCCGAATAAGGTCGGCGGTGAGTACGCTGACAGCTTTCGGAAGGAGAATGTCCTCCGATCTACCGCCGCCAATGTTTATCACTTTCTTGGCAACGTAAGGCTTGTTTCCAATTCGGAGCTATTCAAACCATGTTATAGAATGCTGAATGCGGATTTCCGTGAGTGCTTACGCCGAAAACATCCTTCGTGGTACCACGCTCGCCAGCGGTCAGGTCCAGGGGTCTTGTTTCTAGGAAGCCGGACAAGAGCAGAGCCTCTTCCATGAGTGTTGGACTGCCAGAAGCATCAGATATCAGACAAGTAGTCTTCCTAAATTTGATCTCGACGACAGAAATAGCTGAGGGCGTCTGGGTAAGAAGATCGCCGTCTCCAACGAATAGTGACCGAAGTGTTCGACGCGATGACTGGGGTGACAGAGCCTCTGCGCGAAAGTTGTAAGTCAGATAGGATATATATGTGCTGAGGAAGCGACCTAACCTCGGGAACGCTTGGGGCTTTGATAGGGTGCATGCGTGTCGGCGATGCGAGTTGCGGACGTTTTGCGCTTGGTGCCAGCCCTTCCGGTGCCAACGAGCTCGGGATCATCCGTCCGTGCCGTATACTACGTGGAGGTCAGGTGACACCATACTGGGTACCACAAGACATGTGCAACGCACTTGACCAACGTTGATGTAAAGCTCCACGCTGAACGCGTACGCTTTCGAGTTCGATTTCCCCTTGCGCTGGGTCTGCTTCGGAAGGACAATGTACGTGTCACGGTATTCTGGGCGGCTGTAGGTTTGGTACCATTGCGCAACCGTCATGACGAGATTGTCGGCCGGGAACACGTAGTTGTTCGGTGCACGTAGACTTGTCTCCTCCCTAAATACTTAAAATCTTAGTGTGCTCATCAAGCTCAGCCAAGAGATACGTACTCGAGCAATGGGGCAGAATAGAACTCTATCCACCGCCCATTCACTTCCTTGAGGATACCAGACCGGAGTGCTAAAGCAGGATGAAGGTGAGCGCGATCACAATAGAAATATAGTGAAATATAGCATGCCAAGCATAGTATTCATTTCAGGGAAGAACATAACCCCAGTCCCGAGCATCTGATCGATGTGTTTGGGAGAGTCGCTGCGACGGCATTCGTAATAGACAGTGCAGTGGTGCACTTGATTTCTCTGGTGTGCGGTAAAAAAACCCTGGGTAGCGCGCATCGTCTGGAGCTCCTCGAGTGAAACCGCCGTCCCAACGGGCGCAGAACTGTCAACCTTATCCTTGTGGAGCCTCAGTTCGAGAGTAGCATGACGACGATGAGCGGCCTGGTCCCGTTCGTTGTCCGACACGCCATTCTCGTAGCTTTCTATGGTCGGCTGAGCTGGCTAGTCCCCGTTACCGTAAACGAGGTACCACTTACCGGCTCGACGGCACGTTCCGCACGGATCAGTCACCGTGGTGCCACAGATGCCACACTCGCCGCACTGAATGTAGGTGGACTGGGAGAGACAGTGAGAACGTCGCAAACTCCATCCAAGGTGGACGTACTCGTATTTCAGCCTTTTCGGCACCATTGAGAGATGGGTCTTGCAGCTTAATGCAGAGAAAGCAGAGCTTGCCGCCAGATTCCATTCGGGGAAAAACCACCTGGCAGCCGTTGTTGACGTTGTTGAGGCCACCGCATGTGTCGGCATTGTTGCGTGGTCGGTACTGGGCCGGAGCTCGACGGTCGGGATATGCCATGGCGCAAAATGGCGAGAAGGGACTGCAGCGTAGAGAAATACTGGGAGGACAAAGATGCGACCGTGCCATGGCTACGGATATGTCCCCCGATTATAAGTACCAAGGTATGCAGCATTTGGGATCCGAGGTTCTCCATGTCTCCGGGTGCCCGGGCGTTACATGCCAGGTTAAGAACGCTGGGGAGCTGCTTGGTATGCAACTTGCTTGATATGGGAGCTGCTTACCATAGGAGCTGCTTGCAGGGCCAGTAATACGGCGCAGTCAGCATAGGGCGGAGGACGAATGCAGACACGATGTATATCCTTCACGATGACTTGAAGCCAAAAATGGCAGGTACTTGGCATTGGCCAGGCATCGGACGTTTCAGTGAATTGCATATTTGCAGCAGAACCAGAACTGCGCAATGACGACGTGAAACTTAGGCCTGGTTGTCCTGATAGAAAGCACAGCGATAAGGGACGAGGATGCCATGAAAAGGGATTTACGTACGGGCACCCTTGGCTACCCCACCATGTGGATCGGATGTCTGCAGTATTAGAAGTGCATGGAGGTTACTCCGACTGTCCGTCTAGAAGATGCTGGGTTCACATGCTGTCCGTCAGGCAATCTCCCGAGAACAGACGACCGAAACAGGTCAATGAGCTTACCTAAGTGATTGAAGAAGGCAGTTCGGACGCCCGGTTTAGTCGAGAAAGCCTTCGAGTTCCGGCAACAACTTGAACTCCCAGCGATAAGCCAAAGCTCGTCGTGTGGAGACGCAACGAGGAAGAAGTTACATGCTGCTCAGTGGCGTGAATAGCTGTGGCTCCATATACATGAGCTCTGAATCTACCTTGTTCGCGAACAATTGCCCTTCAAATGCGACCGACGCTTGTGTTAATCTTGATACGTCGAGTGCCTAACTCCAAAGTTGTCGCAATCACATCGTCTGGCCCCGGCCCGTCATCTGCCAGACGTAGGTTGCTCAGTGCATCTGCAAACGTGCCAATGGCGGCTTGACGATGATGTGGGCGAGGACGAGGATGCGGACGAGCAATAGTCCAGGAGCCAAGAGGGTGTAAAGAAGGCGCAACACGGTATGCTTCCTGGCGATGTTCGTGAGTACCTGATGGGATGGTCATATGCGACTATCTCTCACCTTCACGTCAATGAGAAATTCCAAGAGTCTCTCCGAAACATTACCGCCTGGCCGAGCGGGTCGTGCGTCAATGGCGCTGACGATGACATATAACCAGCTAAGCATGTGGGTAAATCGGAGGGGGTCCGCAGGGGTAGGTGCCGTGTTGGCTGGCCAAAGCAGAGTTGACTGATCCAGGGAGTCCCAGAACCGTGACATATAGGTACCATCAGAAGGCAAAGGGTTTCTACATGCACAACCAACGCATAGGTCAATAGTTCCATAGATGTGCGGTGGCACGTTCCCTATATAAACATAAGGGATGAGTGGGTGAACGAGAGAAGTTCACAGAAAACCTACTAAATCAGCCTCGGCGTATGTTTCCAGCTGGGCTGGGATGTGAGCCCGCGGACCCAGAGCGTTGCTATTCAAGGTACTTCCCTCGTCGGTCTGGAGGAACCGGACAAAGAACTCAGAGGGAGTCGGCGAGGGATTGCATAGGTGAGCATTCGGGCCTGGCCTTGCGGGACGATGAAGAACCTTCGCCATTCCGGATCTGTTGACATTACAGAAGGGTGGCAGTAACATAGCCTACAATAAACTGAAGCCGGTAAACACAAGAGACGAACGAACCTTCGGTTCCCAACATAGACCAGTGGCAGGCAGGCGATGCAACTATGGAAGTTGGGCGTTCGATGGGCGTCGGTGCCAAGTCTACTATTGGGCGGGATTCAAATCTTGCCACCCGATTGCGGGATGGTCTCGACCAGGTTCGGGCTTCGAAGAAGAATCGTCAGCGCTGTTCGGACGTGGTCAACGGAGAGTGCTCCTACAGATTGGGTTGACCTGCCCGCATCCACCACATATGGAACATCGGAAGCGTCACAAAGGGAATTTCCAATCCTGTGAGAAACCTTCCTTCCCCTCTTCTTGAGCTTGAGCTTGAACCTGCACCTGTGCGAGCCTGAGTAAAATGACCACCTGCACCCTTCGCGCTTGAATATACCAGTCTAAATCAGGTATGAGAAATGGGGCAGTGCCAGGTGAGGGCGTTGCCTCGTGTTACTCGGAGTTTGAAAGCGAATCCTGCCGATGTCCGCGGCCTGGATCCTTCTGTACGAAGGGAATTACCTTATGGGAGGCCGAATCTCCAAGCTTCAGCGTATGAGTTGGGGGTTTCAGCTAGCCGCTCCTTCCTCGATGCCGCCAGGATGAGGAGGACACGCTCAGCGGGCAATGCATGAATGACGATGTGCTTGAGGCAAGGAGGTCGTGCCATCCTAATAGTAACGACCATCAGCGTCGGGCTGTTCTTACCTTATTCCCACGAAATCTCGGGATTGGCCGGAGGCGACACCTTTTTAACTGGGGCTTTTGCATACGCACCCCTTCTTCGTTCCCTGCTCCAGGACCTGTCCACGTCTATCAGCGCCCAACAACAGTTTTGGATATAAATAGTCATCATTTCTACTGCTCTCTCGCATACTACATTCCCTCCCGCTCACCTGGATCCCGTTAACCCTCGTGCGCAACCGTTCATACCAAGGTATGGTGTCTCTCTATCTTGTCATCAACATCATACTCATTCATCTGCTCCATACTTATGTAAGGCTGAGAATGCGACTCCCCAAGTGGTTCCGTTCTGTACGTGGCAAGCCTAGCGCTCCCGACTCGTCTCCTGAGGTTAAAGAGCCTCGTGAGTTCGGGGAACAGACTTGTAAGTGACCAAAAGTCTCTGCAAGTCGTGTTCAGCATCTTGACGTGGTAGTTACGACCACAGTGCGGACGAAGCTCAGGGTTGAGGACGAAGTATCGCCCGGTTCGGCCACGAATCCTTCTGGAGTGTTAGATGGGAGGAAAGGAAGGAATGGTCGGCCGTCACAGCGCTCCACGCCCAACCTTCCCGAGCCCGAGACGCTGACGCCGGAGGGCTTCAAGCACCAAGTCGCTACCCACACCTTCACACCCTTCAACACCCCTTCCCGTGCTCATCAGCGACGCTCCAACGCAGCCTACTCCCACGGTTGTCCAGTGCATGGACTGCCTCGTGGCTTGGTTGAGTGCTGCACATGCCCTGGCGTGTCGCCTGCCGCTGTTGATACACCAACGTCCCTATCCCCATTTCATGCAACCCGGGAGGGTTCGGAGGAGAGCGTGTCGTCTAGGTCAATCGCGTCGTTCGACCCCTTCTCAGAACTAGCGGCTCGCGAAGCCTCCATCATGGAGCAACGTCACATCAGGGCCTTACAGACCGTCGCCCGGGGCATTGCGCTGGACCCTTTATTCCAGGCGCCCTTCGACGTCGACTCCATGATCTCGCCTCACCCAGAGCGATCGCAACGGGTCGACGACTCGATCTATCAGCACGCCGATGACGACATGCAACAAGTTCTTTCTGCAAACCTGAACTTCAGCTCTCTCTCCGCAGCATGGAGACGTGGGTTGCAGACTACTGTCGAGTCCTCTGCGTGAACCTCGACGACGGATATTGTGGTGAGTAGCTCGTATGCTTGTTGTCTTGCTGTAGCTGACAGCGAGGGACCTCAGACTGTTGATCGGCACCATCGCCTTATGCTTGTCTAGGTTCACGTGGCGTTCTCTCGTCGTGGAGAAGTATATGTATATGTATCATCGCAGTCTAGCGTTCACCCTCTTTATCTGCGTTCTACAATCTATTTCATGCGCTATCTCTCCCTCCGTCGTGCATCGTGACAACCGGAGCTCCATGCTACTCCTCCAAGTTATCCTTGCCTTGTACTTTTTTACGTGCTATGAATATACATGTGTCGTTCGGTGTCAGCATTGTCAAGCGTTCAAAGTGGGCGGGCCTTTTATTGACCGCGACGTTGTAAAACATCAACTACAGCAGTGAACACCGCCCACGCAGTCGCAAGGGAGATGAGGGCACCCGAGATCAGCGTAAGCTCCGTCGGCTGCCGCTTGGAACTCGGGAGTGATAAATTCGTACGCCTGTCGGCGAACCTCTTCACCCCCAATTTCGTCGCGAAGCTGGTGGATCATATCCCACCGCACGTTTACCCGACAATCCCTCGCGGTAGGTCGCATATGCGTCGGACACGTCCAGATGTGGATTGGGGATGTCCCAGATGGAAGATCCTTCTCCTTCTGGCGGCGAACTGTGTGGTTGTTCCATTATTGGCGGTATTCGTCAAGCCGCTCTTGAAGTAGAGGTGGCCATAACCAATTAAACACACCGCTGCCAGCGGTGAATGTAAATTACACTCAAGGCACAGCAATAAGCGGAGAGGTACTCACACATGGAGTAGATCATCCGAATTGAACGTAGCCACGCCACCTATGATCACGTCCCGAACGTTGTGACCTTCCCCTTCTCGCAGCCAAAGCCAGAACCCTTCGATGGGCGTATTATGCTTGCTTTGGACCTGAACCCACGGCGTGAATTCATCTTCGGGTATCTCAGGTGCTGCATCTCCTCTACGGACGGGGGCAACGGCGTCAGTGAATGCGAGTAGTGGGGTGTTGGGCAACGACCAGGCAACGGACCTAAGTCTTTTCTGAAAGTCAATCATCTGGCCTGTTTCCGATCCCTTGTCGCTGACCATTGTCAGTGGAATTGCTGTAGCGCGAGGGACATGGTAAGAAAATAAATATTTCAACGACAGAGTAACCACATACCTCCTTGCTCCTCGACGAAGTCAAGGAAAAGGTGTGCGCATACGGAGGCAAGGCGAACATTTGGAAGTACAACTAGCTTAAAGACCAGTCCACCCCATAGATCCCGGAACACGTAGATGGGAAGGGTTACGGAGCCTAAGCGGAGGGCTTGGGATGACAATTTCTCATGTCCATCAACATGGACCTGGTGCATGGGACCGATGCAGTCCAATGGAACGCGAGGAATAACATTGCGGGTCCTCCCTCGGAAACGGAGGTCGAATTCGTGGTCGAAATGGTCGTGCAAAATAGTTCTAAGTTCATCTCTGCCCGCGTGTGAGACGTTTAGATAGTGATGAACGATTATCGGACATACCGGGATATCGCAACGCCCTTGTTTGCCAAACGTTGTCGCACTTGAGCAACACCCCAACGGCCCAGAACGTCACTTCGCTTGATATCCAAGACAGCTTGCAGTCGATCTGATGGGCGGTCTTGTCTGATTTTGTTTCGTACGGTTGGAACGCCGAGTCGTGCACGAAGTTTGTACATAGACCCGCGACTATATTGTTTTCCTGTTGGGCATGACACGGTGCATTCAAATCGTGAATAACCTCATTGGACAGCCCAGAGAACGCAACCTGGCAAGCTGTTCGTCCACAGATAATCCTGCTCCGTCCTTTTCGCGGTTGAACTGCTGGAATATTCGAATCAATGCCACGTCGTCGAGGGCGAGGGCTGCTTAGAAAAATGGTCAAATTCCTCTCCACAGATGATCGTAAGTGTAGACTTGCCAAGCTTGCCACCAAATTGGTTTCGACCTTCAGCATTCACCATAGAGTCTATGATTCAAGGCCAAACGCAGATGAAGGACGAGCCGGGATTGAGGTCGACAACCCGGAACGGGTGGCGTCGCCCAACCTCAGTTGGCTCAGCAAGCGTGGACAATGGGCATAGACACAGTCTAGCCAAAACCGGTGCTAATCAAGGATTGAGAGCTGAGGGCGCACGCTCAATTTGGTAGTCCATCTCCATCCCATCCCTACTTACGGTAAGACCACTTCATGAAATAGCATTCGGTTCGGTCCCGGATACATACGCTTGGCCGAACGGTCCTCAATCTCGACGACAACTCCATGACGCAGCGGCCAGTGCAGGGCGACGTCCACACTGAATATTAATCCGATGAGACATAATCCACCTGCTTGTGACCAACCCTCACCAAACCTCACAAGAAGGGTGCATATACGTGAGTCAACAGAAACACCCATTGGACGCCGCGTGTCGATGCAGTGCGATCCTCCTAAACGGGTCAACAGACTGGGATGAACAGGCGGCGTACAATCGAGGTAAGCATTGAGAGCTTACCCAAATTAGAATGATCATTTGAGGAAGCCAGCTTGCATTCCATTACATAGCATTCGGGTCTTACGCTGTGAGTGACTCGGATTTCATGTGTGCCCAGCATTGCTCCGCCAAGAAGCTCTGGCAGAACCTGTCTGTGGGAGAACGCGTAAGACAGAATATGCGTACCCGCAATGTATCTGGTACGAGGCGTAAACGTGCCTGGCCTCGGGTCACAAGCGAGCGACCGGAAGTCGCGTTTATGGTGGTTCTTCCGAACCCGTCTGATCACCGCGAGGCGTCGGACGAGACGCTGAGAACATTGCCAAAATCGTCCCGTTGTGCTGACAGCGGGTCACGGTGTCACGGACGCTCGACGACATCCTGGACGTCGGGAGGCTGCGCTTCGAGAAGCCTGGCCAAGATCATCAACACGCCTCACAGGACGCCCGAAGAGACTGTTCCCTTACCTCATTCTTCCCGACGAGCGGCCGACTCCTCGTGGTCCTTCCAAATTAGTCTTGGCCTTGGCAGCGGGTCACGAATGGCATGGCGAACTGGGTCTCCTCGTTCATTCCTCACTATGGGAGGATGGAAGTCGCGCTGCTTGAGGAATTTCCGAGCCGTGAATTATGTTTGAGAATCGCTCATGATCTGGTAGCTCTTGCCTCGTTGCATGATAAACCGCGACACGCTCACCGGGGAATAGACCTGGACTGCTGTCTTAGAAGGCATTCTGCCCAGTTCTCTTCTCGTGGAGACCCGATGTCATTAGTAGGGACTGTTAAAGACCTAGGGCAGACGCCGCAAACACATGAGCAGCAAGGACGAGTGTCTGCACCTGGTGAGGACAAGGGCTATGCGCCGAGCAAAGGTCCCTTACCTAGGAGACACCGAGCCGATAGCTTCCTGAACCTGAGAATCCGCTTAGAAATGACGGTAATGGAAGCAAGTACCTGCATCTGCGCCGACACATGCCGGGGCTTGGCCCGGGCGCAACAGAATGTGGATGCGATATAGAAAACGAGCGATGAGGTGACGAACTCACCCCAGTCTGGTAACTGGATTACCCCGCTATGATTATCCTTATTAAGCAATTGGTCGGGGGTGATCGATCGATCTCGGAAGATAGGCGACCATCCGCCAACAAAGTATCGTTTGTCTCGGAACCTCCAACAATTCGGGCCTGCTCCTACTCCCACACTGTGCGTATAGGCTGTTCGAAATCGGGATGCCTTACGTCTGGCTGGCAAGCCGTAACCGCCCGAGGCAACAACATAAAGCGTCGGGGTGCTGGAAACCCAGCCATGCTTCAGGCATCGACGTCGCCCAACAACCCTCCGAGTTCTGTCGCTGCTCTCAAGGTTTTGAAGATGCCAAACCAGGGTGAGTGATCATTGTTGTCATCATACTTACCTGCTGGAGTCGAGGGATCGGATTGATACATTGACGCAGGTGCTGGGTTGCAGCCCAACGGCGCTCTTACTCTTCAGGAATTCTGGGACGCTGTAAGTTTTGGAGACCCTGCCTTCGTACCCGACTTCGGCCTCTTCGGCCTCGAAGAACACGACCGGATGATGGATTCATTCCTCCCCTCCGCGCCTGACTCGGTGTTCCTACCCCCGATCAATACCCTCCCCACCGGCCGCGAGGAGCTGCTGGACATCTTTCACCAGGTGTGCTTGAACTTCTTGTCATTTTCGATGCCAGATCGCGCGTCCCTCCTCGGCGGCGGGGAAGAATTCACCTTCAACCATGTCCTCCTTGCCCTCGCTGTCTTCCGGTACCCAGACAATGTGGGGTTCCCGGACGATGTAGATGACATCGCCACCAACCTCGGGATAGTACTCCGAAAGTCCGTTGCGTCGGTGCATCATGGGTAGCGGAACTACGCGAGGAGATAGACGTCGACGAAAGGCTGACACGGGAAGCGCTCCCTCCGCGGTTCTGCCTCAGCTGGGCAGCCCGGTCAGTAGATCCTGGGTGAACAGAGGTCGCCTGAGGAGGCAAGGCTGGCCCCTGACTGGCGGAAAAAAGAGCCAGACGTCTGGCCAGAGTGGCCAATCCCCCAAATTTCCGGGAGCAAGCCGACAGCACAGATCATGGTGAAGAGCCACTTGCTCTCTTTGTCGCAGATATCCTGGCGTGTAGTAAGTTCGATCACTGTATTCAGATATTATATTGCGAGAGAGGGATGATAGAGACTTACACCCTTGCTGGATGAGATCGTTGGCGGAAAGAGTCGGGTCACGATTGGAGAGCCTGGCACTGACCGGCGAGGGGGACCAACTGTTCGTCCAATTCAGAAACTGCTTGCCCGTGACCAAGGCGTAGACATTGCCGGTAAGATATGTATCTCTTGCCTTACGTGTCTCTTCTGACTACGTTCATAGAGTTTGATGTCTCCGAAGCATTCCTCATCAAGGTGTACACACCCCGCTCGGCTCCTCCCACCGGGTATATCCCTGAGGGTGATGTCGATGGCGCAGATTGCGATCATCCTGAACCTACGGAGGAGATGTCGGGGGTCTATCTGGTTGAACCAGTGCGGCTTATGACGACGGTTGTCAAGTTTAGTGGGACTCTAGGCTCAACGACCCGCACTGACTTGCGGTCGTTGACGGTCACTGCGTATGCTCACTTTGGTAGCGGAGCAAACGGCATGCCGCTATATTTTCGCTGACATCCAAGGTGCGATTATTCTATGTGTCTTTTTCTGCCACTCAACTTAACGCTTTCGGCTCGTAGGCTCGAATAATGCTAAAACTGGGAAACTATCGCTTACTCTATTCGATCCCATGACGCATACCATCGATGGGTCGGTCGACTTACCATACTCTTGTATTACACCGCTAATTTCCAGTTCAGGACGTCTGGAATCGGTGATCATGGACCAAAAGGCCTGAAGGACTTCGTCTCTTCGCACACGTGCAACCACGTCTGTTTTGCGCTTCAACTCGCCTCATCCGAGGTTCTGCAAAATACGTTAGATGACCTTCTCGTCGGAGTCGGGGCGACTGACCGGTCTGAAGAGACTTCAGAAACATCGTCCGAGTGAAAAATATGTGAGTCGCAATGTTACTCACCTGTCTTTTACTTTCGTCGCTGACTGTCCCCCATTTGTCTCTCATGATGCCCAAGTGAATTGTCCGAGAGTCATCACAGTGTGCCGCAACCCCTTCCAACACGCCTTGACTCCGTTCTTCTTCGCGCGTAGTTCCCCAACGCATACATTAGTCGTGCATGCCTTGGGACTGCTGAATTAGGTATTGTGATGTTATCTATATACAACATAGCTTCAAATGCTTCCTGAAGCAATTACTATAGCAAACTCATTGTATGCCGACTAAGAACTAATTAATGATCGCATGTAGAAGGCAGAGCCTTCGGGAATAAGTGGTTGTCTCTAAGCTCCACGCTAAGGCGACTTGGGTGCGGGATGAGGATGAATTATGTAGGGGGGGGGGGAAAGGTGGATAGGATATGCTGACAAGCAGTGTTGGCCAAGTGCTGAGACGTTAACCAATGAGGCAAACAGGCGGTTCAGGAGGACGCAACGAGGAGCAGGGCTTTCTACTGTGTCCTCCACGCGACAGGCAGATATGTAGCGTGCAGGTTGAAGTGCGCGGGGTGCTTCAATACTACGTGTAGTTGTCAGGTAGACAATTTGCAAGGGGAGGGGGGTAGACGAAGTCACAGAATATGAACAGAGACATACTATGTCGTGCCTCCTGTGATCTTGCTCAACCGAGTCGAAGGAGGGCGACGACTTGCTCTGCGCCTCCGTAAAAAGACCCGGTCATGAAGTCTGAGGCATACATCGTTGTAGTGCCAGAGGGACAGGGAGGAAAGAGACCAGGAGTGCGAAGGTTGTCAGAGAAGAGACGTCATCCTGGCCGCGAAGGACAAGTAGGATGGATGGGAATGCTCAGGGGAGAGTCGAGACAGACGACTTACATCGAGCTATAATTCACAAGCTGAATAATCCACAACTTCATGCCCGTTGCCACCCCGCGCATCCTCCTTGTCCCATCCCCTTCTTGTTGTCCGTCTCGTTGTCCCACCGTAACACAGCATCACCTGGGCAGCTGGGGAATCCTTGGAAAGAGGGAGAATAAATGGAGAGGAAGGCTGTCTAACGCGGAAGCACACGTACCGATGTTGAAGGTTCCAGCGACGTAATCATAAGGGGGATTGTGACGAAGCAAGGCGGAGACGAGTCAGAGGCGTAAGCTTGGGATTTTAGAAGGCGACCTGGTATCCGAAACCCTAGTTGGTGATGGACATCCTAGCGAGACAGACAGAAAGGCGGACAGTAACTAGTAGGGGGACGAGCAGGTTTTGAACAGGGCAACGAACAGCCATACTTGGCGCTTACTTTCCAGATTTGCTGGTACTGCCGCTATCCCTCGGGGGCGCAGTTGGCGCGTACCATTGAAGTCGACGTATGCATTCTCCGCAACATATGTATAGAACGTCAACGTCCGTGACATTGTACGGAAACAGAGACACAAGTAGTATTCCATAGACGATTTTGAGCAGCTCGCAGCTTGGACGATGAGATGGTCACTGTCGTGAAAGATAGAAATGACCGCCGGGACGGAGTGGCGAGGCAAAGATACGCAACGAGCGAGGGAGGACACGAAGAAGGGAAAGAGATACGCAAGACGAGCACTGACATTCGCAAAAAAGTCAGATATTAGTCAGAAAATGATAGTAATTGACGTACCATTGAGTAATGCCTCTTCACTGCTCGGGTTCAGGTCGAAGCTGCGCCCGCCTGACGAGAACCAAGATCGTGAGGTTGTGCGTGAGCTTAAGCATTCTTTCCGCTTGAGTCTGGACGTCCGCAGGAATCTCTATTTCCTGACCGTAGAGATACAGCTTGAGCTCCAAGTATACCGAGTGCCACTGACGAATGTACCGGGCAGCTGCCCAAAGTTCTGCGGCCTGCTCTTCCTTGATGTTCAAATATTCCCGGACCAGGAAGCTCCACCGGCGAATGTTCTGGGCCAGGACCTGGCTCATAGCAGGGGCTTGGCTCGCCGCCGTGCCGAACCGGTCCGGAGGCGAACCCCGCCCAGTATTGGCAGGGGTACGCACACCTCGCGTGAGATCAACAATCGCGTCCGCGAAGGGGGCTAACTCGGCAATAGGGAACCGGGTGCCGGTCTCTAAGTCCTCCGTGAGTGGGGTCAAGTCGAAATTACTGAGCAGCGACGGACGACCAGTCGCAGCAGAGGGACGGGCATGGGGAGGACGGGAAGAACTCGATCCGCGGAGGTGCGACGCAGAGACAGCAGGGTTAGGGGCCGCAGAGACGGGAGGGGTAGGTGCCGCAGAGATGGGAGGGGTAGGCGCCGCAGAGACGGGAGGTGTAGGGGCATCGAGACGGATGACCTGGGATTGCTCGCTGCCGTGCATGGGGAGGGAAGATGGAGATGGAGTGTGCCCCGCAGGTCCAGGCTGGGCCTGGGACGTGGCAGCGATGCCAAGACGACTCCGTTGCAGCTTGTCCTCCTTCTCCGCCAGCTCAGATTTAAGCGATTCTGGAGTCTTGAGGTCCATGAAAGCGATTCTACGGAAGCTAGGCAGCACGACCTGTGGCGCAGGCGCTCCTACGTTGATGATCTTAATGGCCCTTCCTGCGCGATGGGCTGGATCGAGAGGGGCTGTGCCCCGGTCTCTGGGTACGGTAGGCAGCCTCTACAACTCAGGGAGTTCTCCGAAAATGAAGACGAGAGCCCTTCGCCAATCATGCACGAAGTGACGTTCTTGGTAGCGAGGTCAGGGTACATTAGAACGGGAGAGACATAGCAGCTTACTGGATTCTTCGCTCAACGATCTCACCGCGTCTTCATTCGACGTATAGCCTGTGAGCACCGCGCCCCACGAAACAAACCATCCTTCGAAAGCGTCGAGCATCCTGTCCAGGGGGGGAGAGAACCGTTGAAGGTAGTGCAGAAGAACGGCCTAGAAAGACGACGCACGATGAAATGTTGAGACGCAGTTTGGCTAGGATACTGTTCCGGATCTCTCCGCCCGTTTTCTGTGGAGTATCGAGGAGGGCCGCGGCCGCCCGCACTTGATCGTTCTCGTTGAGCGACAGGAGGAAGCTTCGTTTCTCTTCGGAGGAGGACGTCAAGAATCGTAAACCCATCAACCCGACGAACTGGTCAATGTCGAGGATGTCAGGATGTCCATCGCCGCGTTGGCGGTTGCCATTGCCATAGGCAAGCTTTATCAACATCATCGACATGCCTTGGACGGCAGTCTCAGTGGACCCTCCCTCCGGAAGTGCGGAAGCATTGCCTAGAGTGTAAACGTCTCAGAGTGGCTTGGATGCGTTCCCAGGACAGTGGCGAACTTACTGGGCGGCGTCCAGGGATCCTGATTAAGATGCGCGCGACCGGCAACGGGGTCGTAGGAGGGGTCCATCGGGAGAGTCGAGTGCGGGAAAACACCGGCGGCCAGCTACTCCGAGTCTTTATTTCGCTCTCGTGGGCAGTTGCCCACGTCGCAACAACGCGAGAGACGTAAAAGGCCTCGAGTTCGTGGCACCCTTTGCGAGTGCTGAAGGTCGACAGGGGGTCCGGGTTCCCGGCGACATAATGGGAACATTGTGTCGTCGGCAACGCCGGGTAGTCTCTCAGCACCATATTTGGGTTCCTAGAGGTTGTCACAAGGTCGGACTTCTCATGGACACAATGGCCGCAGTGTGGTCTCGGCGATGGCAGGGCGTCTTCTTGCACGTATTTCTCCATTTTCCGCCCTATTCCGGTCAGGACAGAGGGCCGGTCGCATCCAGCCGAGCAGAATATGAGATTCAGTTCTCTTTGACATGCTACGAATCATGGCCGGGACGCTATTTCAAATGTGACTTTCCGTAATCGGCCACCAGGGCCTTTACTATGGCTCCCCGGGAAGTGAAAGAAATTCGACTGCGGGAGGTCTAGAGAGCGCGGATGAGCCAATACGCTCTTG
>JAKLMY010000503.1:0-15968 GCA_022814645.1 Ganoderma meredithae | reverse complement strand
CTTTGTTGAATGGAGAGAGGGGCAGTGCGCGAGTGTCGCTGCATAGACCCTGGATAATAGTCATTATCCACAACAAGGAAGTAGTGACAAGCCACAGTAGGTAGTTCGATGGCAAGATCAAGCACAGTACTGAAGGAAGGTCAGGTTGGTAAGTAACAAGACTGTAGCGGGAGACCGAACCTTTTAACAATCTGATGCTAATATGGGTTACAAGGACGGTTGAAGTTTGGGGCACCGGTTATGCTTACGTACGAAAGACCCTTTGCTCTGTGTCAATTGGTTCGGGAACATCGGGAATAAGGCCAAAAACAGCCCACGAAAACAAAAGGTCTGGCCGTCTGCAGGGAAGCTTTCTACATCTGCACCCCCCGAAGTTCGAAGCCGCACACATCTCTTGGCCTTCTGATCGAGACGCCATGGAACGCTTGTTTACTTTCCAGCTACACGTGCAGATTCCTATTAGTATTCGACCACCCCGGATGGCGGTGGCCAAGGTTATGCCTCAGGACAGCGCTGGACTGGAATAAAGCCCATATAACGGACAAGGAAGAGATGCGCATCGCATTTTGGAAGGTCTCACTGCAAGGTGTACTGGTAGAAGGTCGTGGCACAATCGCGAACTTGACTCGGAAGTGTGTCTGCCCCTCGTCTACGTCAAGGCCAAGCATCTGTTTCATATAAGCCGCTTGACTGGTTCCTTCGTAGCACGCTGCATGAAAAAAATTTGAGCGGGATTCTGGGGATGGTAGAAGCGACCGCGAGGCATGATCGTCGTGACAGTCCCCTTGGCCGGTGGATGGCGTCTCCCTGAATCGGAGTCTGGTCCGAAGAAGATCCAGCGGGATTGCAGTCCGAGTCCAGCTACTGAGGCATCTGTGGGAACACGAGGCGGAGCAGAGTAGCTTAAACCAAGAAACGCACCGCAAGAAGGGAGTCTATGAAGGTCCTACGCGCGGTTGTTTTACGTTACGAGACCACGAAGCCGGACGGATCCCATTTTTTTGCGCCGCTTGAGAACAGTCCGGAGCCAAAGTTGACCACCGGTAGCGGATGAAAAGGTCAACTGGATGCGATCCACCGATGTTGCCAAGAACGTCCGGCTTGAAATGACGCGAAGGTGTAAATTTTCGACTCAATGGTGAAAGCATGCGTCGTAGAGAGCTATCTTTCGATGCTACTTCAAGGTGATCCTGGATATCGCGGAGACGGTGTAAAATCGGAATCCCCGGGGAGAAAGCAAAGGACGAATGTCGGAATGTTCCTCACGAGCATCGCAGATGTCTGATTCTTGACACTATGATGTGGAGGAGTCATCAAGCTGGGAAGATACGTTGTCGCAAAAGTAGAAAGTACAGTTACCTTTAGAACGCACCTGTTCAAGATCGCCTTTTGACGTGTTTCCTTTGGTGGTAGAATGAGCATCCTTCCCACTCCACGACGGTCTGTGTACTCGCCGGAACCGACTTCAAACCACCGATACCCGATGAGACGAGTGTACTGTGTGGTTTACGGCCATTTTCCGACAGAGCTGACTTCGAGGAGGAAATGGTGGAAAACTGTGCCAGTTCACCCGAGGTCTCGGCCCGAGGCCTGCGAATTTGCCAGGAAGCCGCCCGGGCCCCGTCCAAGTCCACCATGTGGGGGTCGCTACCATGTGGTACTTCTTAGGTACCAACGGCTGCAAGATTTCTCGCGCCTGCAAGCAAGAGCATACCGTCATCCGCCATCTCGTGCTTGCTGGTAAACTAGTTTCTCATTGCCGGGTTGCCCGCCTCAGCTAACTCACCCGCGTTAGAGCCGACGGACAAAGCGTCCTGGGCAGAACCGCTTCATTCCCGCCACGGACCATCGACAGCACTTCATCTACACATCGCCCGTTGGGTTCAGCTCGGATTGATCAATGCAATTCGGACATGGGTGCTACTAGTGCTGCCTACGATGTTCTGATATCCCGGTCCACGTACGCGCGCATTCCACACACCGTCGAATGGATCTCTGACCCTTTCCGATTCAGGTCTGTTGCCTTCCGCACTGCCAGTCTCTGACCTGCGATCAGATGCACGGATGTGATGTTGCACGATAATTGCCATGAGCCGGGTTTTGCTCGTTTCCCGCCAGCCGATTGTGAGCACAAGCCCCCTCCTATCCTCCGTGTGTGTTGGGCGGTCGCCTTCTACCTCTATCTGACGTTTTGAATACAGTGCTGCTTTTCCTAAGGGATGCCCCTCGTGCACCTCTCACCATCGGATATTCTCTCGAAGAACGCCTATCGAATTCGGCAAGCCCTCTTGATGCCGAGCCTTTGGACGTGCTTCCATTGACGATTCCGTCGTTTCGACACAGTCCGCCACCCGCATGTGTCACACAACGCTACCTCATCAGTGACCGTGTACCTGGAAGAAGGTAGACGCGTTCTCTTGTCCCGGACGGACGCCGTCCCTGCTCGTATCCCGGCAGAGGCTGATATAAAGGCCATGGCGGTACCCAGTCAGCCTCGATAGGGCCCGCCCCCCGTCTCCGAACTACCGTCCCTTCCACTCGGTGCCATCCGCGCCCCCCGTCCGCCATGGTTAACCTCGCGGTCGCGAACCGCGTCGTGATGTACTACCAGACGCAGTACCACAACGGGCAGTACGTGTCGGTGTTGCCGCTCATCGGCTACGTCACGCATCTCCTGCTCGCCGCGTTCCACCTGAACATGGGCCACACCGGCCCCGACATCGTGCATCTCAACAACGACATCCCCTCCTCATCATTCTTCGACCCAATGTGGCCCGAGATCGCGCAGCTGCAGGGCAACGGGACGAAGGTGATCGGGATGCTCGGCGGCGCCGCCCCGGGGACGTACGACTGCCTGGTGGACTCACTCTTCGACACGTACTACCCCCCCTTGCGGGACGTGATCGCGGCGTACAATCTGGACGGGCTCGATCTCGACGTCGAGCAGTCCGTCTCGCCCGCGACGGTGACGCATCTCATCCAGCGGCTCAAGGCGGACTTCGGGGATGACTTCATCATCACGCTCGCTCCCGTCGCGTCCGCGCTGACCGAGGGCGGGAACCTGTCCGGGTTCGACTACATCGACCTCGAGCGCAACATGGGCACGCAGATCGCGTGGTACAACGCGCAGTTCTACTCGGGCTTCGGCTCGTTCTTCCCCGACGACCAGTACATCAGCATCATCGACTACGAGCAGGGCATCGACCCCGCGCGCGTCACCGCGATCGTGCTCACGAACCCATCCAACGGCGGCGGATACGTCGATTCGGACAGCGTCGTCTCGAGCATCCACAACCTGATGGAGAAGTATGGGACGGGGTGGGGCGGCGTCGGCGGGTGGGAGTACTTCGACTCGCTGCCGGATAGCGGCCGGCCGTGGGAGTGGGCGGTGACGATGAAGGACGCGATGGAGGTGCAGACGGCGAAGATGGTGGCGGACGCGCGGGCGAAGGAGCTCGCCGCACGCGAGGCGGCGGCGGCGGAACCGCGGATGCCATCGAGGATTTTCGGGCAGCTCTCGTCGAGCTCGAGGGATGCGTGATGGCCAGTGGTGGCGGACTCGCCTCGGAGAGTCGTTTCGGGTTATTTGTCGTCTAGGTCTTGGGGGCTGAATTGGAAGTCGTGTTACCATGTGTACCACCAACGTCAATCTCACGGCCATTCGCTGCTCTTCCCGAAGAGATCTGACGGAGAACGACGCCAAGCCCATCGAAGCATCTTGGTCATGGCCTTTTCATCTCTGTATCTCGTATGGCGGAGAGAATATGGGAATCTCGGGCCCCGAGAACTGTCCCGAGATTTCGCCCTTCAGCAGCCTGCGGCGGATGAAGGGCGGATAGACAATAGCGCTCAGCCGCCTAGCGCAAGGCTCTTCCGACGTTCCAGTCAGCATTTCAGCAGTTCCGACACAAAGGTAGTCTTCCGACGATGTACCTGTGGTATCTTCAGCCCGTAGGGATACGTGACCAATGCATTGGTCAGTGTTAACTTCAGGAGACAGTCGATGCAGTCACCCCGCAATTGCAGTGCGTGCCACTACCAGGACAAGGTCCGCGATCAAATTATAGTTGTTTGAATACAGTCACTCATACTTGAGACTGCAGACTATAGGTCATAGCGGTAAGAGGGCCGCCGGTTGTGCAAATTCTGGTCAACATCATGATAGGCATTCCATTCCAGACTAGGTCAGCCTGAAGTGCAGATCGCCGACTTCTCGATCCGAGAGCCTGAGATGAGGCCAGACTGGGAGCTCTCAGGAGTCCGACGTTGTGCATCACGCGTCCTAGTTTATGCTTGAGAAGCTTACCCCACATGTCGGACCGAAGCAGCTCGCCAAAAGCGATCCCGCTCGATGGTGCTTCGAGCAACAAACCTACTCCTCGATTCTCACACTGCCACCATTGGTCGTATATAAAAACACGATCTCAGGCTGGCCGATGCGCAGTGTACGTTGCACCCATTGCCCAACAACCACGCGAGATAAACGTTTTTGACTACTTCTTCCAGAAGCGTGCCTCGTGTGTTCGACGCACATTGCAGCAGGTCGCCGCATGTTCGAGAGTACATAAAGTAAGTCGTACCATGGAATATCCTCCGCAACCTCCGGCTTACCTCTTCCTATCTTTCCTCAGTCTGAAGCTTGGAATCTTCTGCATCTGCTTCTCTCGTATCACGGCCATCACCTATCTACGTTCCGCTGTTATCTGGTGCCGCTCGCCATTTAAGTATCCATTGACGAATACCACCCCTACCATCACCGTTTAAGAAGTACCTCCAGCATGTCCATGTCCATGGTACAGGCTGCCCTCCCGCCCCTCGCGATTCCGACCAGGACCCGGTCAACAGGCCCGATCGTGTACCCGACCACGCCCCTCAGCGTCTTCCCCCCACCTGCACCCTCCGTGCTCTGCTCGATGCACGACCGCCGCGGGACAGGCCTGACCCTCCACATCGACAATCCCTTCAAAGCCCCAACCGGCCCCTGGTCCCCCAAGGGCCACACCCAGCCGCACCGGAGCCATCTCCCGCGCCGCCGCAACCCCAAGCAGTGCTTTCAGAACTTCCACGCTATGTCCGAGACGGCTGCATCGAAGCCGAAGCCGTCCCCCACGCCGACGCCGATGCCCAAGGCAGAGCCGGAACTCATGCCGACCCCCGTCCCCATCCCCATCCCCACCTCCGCCTCCACCTCCGCCTCCATTGCCCGCATCCCGACCCCGCAGCCCCCCAAGGCAGAAGAGCCGCACCTCCAAGCGATCATCCCCGCGCTCTGGGTCGCGTTCACCGACGGCGCGGCGGGGAGCAGCAGGGCGCACGAAGACGGCTTCACGCACATCGTCGAGATCGTGCACTCCACCAGCCCGCCGCACGCCTCGGGCAGCATCGAGCGACGCTGGGACGCCGCGGGCCAGGCTCAGCGCCTCCGGCTCATCCTTACCCCACAGGCACTGGGGGCGGGACGGACGCGCGGCCGCGCGGCGCTCGCGCTGACGGACGGACAGCTCCGCGCGGCGCGCGACTTCGCGGGGGAGTGCTTGCCGCCGGACCTCGCGGCCGTCCCCGAGCAGACCGCGGTGCGCGTGCTGGTGACGGTCCCGCCGGGGCGGCCGACGGACGCGATGTGCGTGGTCGGGTGCTACCTGGGGTTCGTTGCGGATCGCGGGGTGGAGGAGATTTTGCGGTATATCGACGAGGAGGACGGGGTGCTGAGCGTGTGGAAGGGGGAGGTGAGCGGGGAGGAGGTCGAGCGCGTCGAGGAGATCGCTAGGAGCTGGTCGTGGTTGAGGGCTGCTGGTGGTGGTGGTGGAAAGTGAGGAGCCTGTCGGTATGATTTGCCTGCACTGCGTAGTATTATACTGCATTAGAGATGTATCGATATCCCAGAGACACGAAATGTATATATACCTGTATCTTTATTACGAAAGTCTTTAGCTCTCGGTGCGATGGTGGGCCCGTCGTCCTGGCTGCTAAATCTCGTGGATGTCAAGCACTTTCCATCGCTGTGCACCCCGGGCCGGAGGCACCGGTAGACAAGCAAGCCTATGAACACAGCCAGTGAGATGGAGTGCACCTGTCACATTTACCTGTGTAGCTTAGATAGATCAGGACACAAGAGTGGAGGTAAGATCAAGACGTAGATGATATTGATACAGATCAGGGAATACTCAGGAAAGCAATTCATACAGAGGATGAGTCGAGTGCACTATCCAGGGCGTCGACGGAGGAGGGACCAAGAAAATCAGATGGTAAGCCTCAGGACTCCGTTCTGGGCAACGATCTCTGAGGAATTGAGTGGCCGACCCCCTCTTTGGAACGCCAGGCGCAACTCCTGTGCAACGATGAGACCAGGGTTAGGCGGAGTCAAAAGGGGTCATACCTCGAAACTGTGTTGGTCGTAAGGTGGCACGCTGGTGACACTTTGGAGACTGTCTGCGGGCCCGTTGAGAAGCGTCGATTGTGAAGCGCTCCGAGTCACCGAGATGGAAGGGAGCGAAAGAGCTGTTGTGAGGGGTCAGTGCCGCAGTCGCTAGGAGCTGATTAACCTTAACGACGTTGTGGGGTGGCCACGTCCGAAAACTTCTTGCCAAGCTTGTACGCTTGCACACGGCACTCCTACAGCGAGACCACATGTAAGCACAGACGACGCGCACAATGTACAAACATCCACCCCATGTTACCTCGGGAGAGTAGCCTGAGAATTCGGACTGAGCGACAAGGCTCTGGAAGCGGGCGTTGGTCCCAAACTCGGTGGTTTCCGTCGCCCTGAATGCTTGGGCAGCGAAGTCCACTGCAGTCTGTGTCGAGGAGCTTGCGACAGGACCTGCACCTGCACCGTTCAAGGCTCCAGGAGGAGGGGCGCCTTCGATTCCGATGTAAGGTTGAAACAAAGGCGGGTAACCAAGGGCAGCCCGCTGGGTCGGATCGGTGGGCTGTGGAGGGCATGGCACTGGAGGTCTGCCAGAGGCACGATATGCGGTCAGGTAGTCGAGAACTCGGCGTTCCTGCGGCGGCAGGGTCAGAGCGGAGATGGGCCACTGGCAGAACGGGAGGGACTCACTTCAAAACTTTCTTCATGGCCTGGGCGGGCAGAAGGCACATTCACGTAGACTACTCGTGCTGCCATCGTTTCAAATTTCAGTTGATTGATGCCTGGATGCCGAGTGCGTGTCTGGGAGCGAGTTGAACAACGTTTGTAGTGGCGTATGACTTGGTGTAAGGTTTGAGTTTAGGGCAGGTCACATGGCGTTTAATTCATTGTAGACCGCAAACTCGAAGCTGTGCTATTGTTCTTTCGCGAATGCAGTACATGGGCACTGGGCAGAATCACAGGCTTCGGCTCCCTCTTTCATGCGAGTAAGCATGATCTAGGATGGGTACAGATAGCGTGAGGTTTACTGGTTATCATTAGTAATGTACTAATTTTACTTGCGGCCGACTAGCTCAGTTGGTTAGAGCGTGGTGCTAATAACGCCAAGGTCGTCGGTTCGATCCCGGCGTTGGCCATATATGTTTTTCCCTCTTGCCCGCGTTTCAGAGCGTTGGGCTCCCAACCGGCTGAGGCTCCATGACTCCGTCCTCCAAAACATACTCGTCGATCCCGAATGAAAGGTGGGCCCGCTTTGTTGTTTTGTATCCTCCTCGCATCGACTCTGGTCGCTAGCGGTCTGACAGCCATTTCTGTGAAGACCATCCGTGTGCGAAGTCTCGGATGCGTTTTCTTTTCTACTGTGTTGGGATGTGGCCAGCTTTCAACGTACATGTCATGGCCACGATTCCTCTTGATGCGCTAAATTTAACCAACTCGGAATGTTGCGTCAGAACTTGAGGAGTGCAACTTAACAGCTACTCGCCGTGGCGGAGTATAGTAGTCATCACTTATCCGCTCTCCTGAAAGCACACGCTTATGAATGAATTACTCTATAACCTTCTACTTCCCAGTTGTCGATGCACTTATTTTGACGATGATGCTAGGAGTGATAAAGTCGGCTGTCTGCAAGTACCGAGGGAGTAGCAAGTCCAACCAACAGAGACGGTGGTGGTGGTAGAGACAAGGGGGTCCTACTGATAATGGACCTGGGGTGAACATCTATGTCAACGCCTCGAACCTCGAAACGAACAGTAACCATACGCACCAAACGATTCCGAGGCCCATACCCAGTCACCTCAACAGTCGCGGCTTCAGGTCAAGAAACAGAAACGATATGATTCATATCATTACAGATAAGTACACAGCGCGATCACTCTGCCTGCTATCACGGCCCACTAGAGCACTACCGTCATCCCGGATTCTTCAACGTTGTCGCTTCAGACGATCTTGACGCTGTTCGTCGTCGTCTTCTCGAGCTCGTCCCCGAAGATGTTGATGTCCCAGAACGGCGGGTACGTCGTCTTCACGTTGTACCGCTTCGGGTTCTTGCGCCCGAGGTCCGACAGCTTCTCGTACTCCTCGTCCGTCAGCTCAATCTGCTGGAAGTTCGACACGATGCGCTCTGTGTGTGACGGGGGCCGGGCGATGTCGTCAGTAGAGTAACGCGGTCGGGCAAAGGGAAGACGAGGCCTACCTGGGGTGACGGACTTTGGGATGACGGAGTAGCCGCGCTTCGCGCCCCATGCGATGAGGACCTGCGCGGGCGTTGCGTTGTGCTTCTGTGCGATCTCGAGCGTCTCGGGGTACTCAGTCAGCTTCTTTTCCCCAGCCACTATCCACTCTGGTCAAAACGAACACTCGAAAACGGCGATGCTGCCGCACGCACTGTTGTTGCCCAGCGGCGAGTACGCCGTAAGGTGGATGTTGTGCTCGGCGCAGTACTTGACCAAATCGTCCTGGAGAAGGAGTGGGTGCGCCTCAACCTGGTTCACAGCCTACACAGGCGCAAGAGGAACCGCATCAGCCATCGTACCAACAAACCCGGTCAGGAGCAAGCGAAAACGCGACTCACGGGCCATACGCCCGTGGCGTCGACGATGCCTTCAATGTGGGCGGGGGAGAAGTTGGAGACGCCGATCGCCTTGACCTTGCCAGTTTCGCGGAGCTTGATCATCGCCCGCCAGGTATCAACCAAGCTCGTGTCGGTATCAAGCACGACCCAGTCCGGCTTGTTGGGGTCCAAGGGCTCAAAATCGCCGCCGTATGGGAACGCAACAGGCCAGTGGATGACTGTGCCAACGCCCACGGTCATCAGCCACGGTCAACTCGGGAGGAAGCGTACTCAAAAAACAACACTCACGGTAGAGGTCGACATAGTCGAGCTGGAGCTGCTTGAGCGACTCGTCGAGCTCCTTCTCGACAAGCTCCGGCTTATGCGACGTGTTCCAGAGCTTGGTTGTAATGAAAACTTCTTCGCGCTTCGCGACGGACGGGATGACTTTCTTCAGCCCGCGGCCGACCTACATGCATCCACCAGCGAACCGCACGAGAGCGAGAGCGAGAGCACGAGAGGGACAAGAAAAGTTCAACGCCCGATGCAAGGAAGAGCCGGCGAGACGCACGCACCTCGTCCTGATTTTGGTAGATCATCGCACAGTCGATGTGCCGGTAGCCCGCACGGATTGCCGCCTCGACCTGATCGCCCATCGTTGCTCGTCAATCCACGCCCAAAACACGGCTCCCCCTTGAGACCCACAGCGGACCATCACGCACCGCATTCTCGACTTCGTTTGGTTTCGAAAGCCAGGTCCCGAGACCGATCTGGGGGATCTCCTGGCCGCTAGAGAGCTTCACAGTCTTTCCGAACGACATGGGGTCGAGTGGGCGAGGGATGGAGGAGAGACGAGGTGAGTGGGGGGAGTGGTGGGAAGGAGATGTCGGTCAGCAGCGCGTGATGGTCGCCTACATTTATACCCCGGAAGATATATGGTATCTGGGCCGTCCTTGGAGCGATGGTGAGCTCGAAAGATCGAAATACTTGGGTGTCTTCGGGCCGTCGGTCCGCAAAGGATGTAAGGAACAGCCGGGAGGCCGCTGGGGGAGCTGCTGACTCGGGGACTGATTTGCGGGTCCTGTGAGTGTGCTGGTGAAGGAGTACACAGCTCACTGAACCGCTGCTACGTTCGCGGGTCTCGTATAACCCAAGAGGCTTGTCAAAGGGGAGCGCGATGGGTGACGCGATGGGGACTGAAGACCCGAGGCAACACCGTCCACATGGGCAGCCCGTGCCGGATCCGGTCCGGCACAGGAGAATAGAGTGACCAGATTCCGGCGGAGGGGTGAATTGAGCAACCCGCGCAATGTGAATAGCGGGAGTCGATGGTGGAAGAATCAAGAACCTTGGCCAATGTCGTTTTCGGAACATGGAAGCCGTCAACTGTTCCGAGAGAGTAACGATGAGGCCTGAGGGGGAATTTGCAGACAAAGACTATCTCGCCGATGGAATCAGACCAAGAACCCAGATCGCAACCTGCAGCAAACATCCGAGAAGGGAAAAGTGCCCCACAAGTCGGACGATGGTACAGGCGAGTGACAATGATATGAGCATTACAATACATACTGCATGTAGCTGCACAGTAAGTCCTCAGGCCTGCCCAAGATGAATGCGGAGAACGCACCTGTCGACATCCTAGTCCTCGTCCATCTCGCTATGATCGTCACCTTCACTTGTGTCTCCTTCGCCCTCGTCACCATCATCTCCGCCGAAGAAATCATCATCCGCTACGCCTCCTTGCGCAGGCTTCATCGATAGTCCCAACTTCCCGTCTTCTTGCTTCCGCGAATGTGCAGGTAATGACGGGGGCTGCGAAAGCTTCGCTTTGGGAGAACCCTTGCCACCCTCAGACTTCCCGACCTCGGCCTCAGGCTCCGCACTCAAAGCCCCCGCCTCCATCTGCTCCCTCACCCACATCCTGATCTCTTCCCGTTGCCGGCCCGTCTCCGCCCTCCCCTTCTCCTCATTCTTGTCCATGCCTTCATCATCATCGTCCCCCTCCCCCTCCCCCTCCCCCTCATTCCCTTTCCTCGCCTCGGGGGGGAACAGCGAGATGTACTTCTTCGTCTTTGGGTAGTGCAGCACGTAATTGAGGTCCACCCTCAGCTCCCCCACCCTCTTCTCCAGCCTCCTCCGTTCCTTCTTCCCCAGCCCCTCCCCGCCCTCCCCCAGCTGCCGCTTGGCCTGCGCGAGCTTGCGCAGGATCTTCTGGCGCTCGAAGAACTTGACCTTATGGTAGCGCGTCGCGAGCGTGCGCTCGATGCGCGCCGCCTCCGCCCGTGCGAGGTCTCCCTCGAGCGCCTTCAGCCGCCGCTCCGTCGCGACGCGCACGTCCGCTGCGAGACGGTCCTTGGCGAGCAGCCGCCGCGTCTGACGGAGGGCGGCCTTGATCTTCTGCACACCCGGAACAGCGTTCGAGTTCGACGCGGAGGACGAGAAGGGGGCGGAGGGGGCGGAGTGTGTGTGTTTCTTGTGTTGGGGACGTTTGGCCGATTTTTTCTTGGATGCGCTGGGTGGGTGTTTGGAAGAGGAGGGGTCGGCAGTCGTCGTGTTTCGCGGTGGGATCATGGACAGAGATGCTTTTCGAGACGGTCAATGGGCGGGGAGAAAGGTAGAGCAAGTTTCGGGAAGCGGGGGGGGGTGGTAGTCAAGGACAAAATGTATGCGCCCAAGTTGCGCCCAAGCGCCAGCGGGGAGATGCCACTCCCGACCTACCACAAGCTACCACAAACTTACGTCCTTCCATAGCCTCTATGCTGTAGAGATTCGGGAAAAATAGAGGCCGCAGATGCTGGTATGCCTCTGGATGCGTCTCTCCTCTACTTTTATATCTAACCGTAAAACTACCTTTTCTGGTCTAGACAACTGAGTTGTGCTCCTCATCGAGACATCGATAAGCTCCTTTCTTCACCACATCAAGGCTTCACTAACGTGAGTTCGTCTAATTAGTTCATCTGGCACTCGATTGTAGGACAACCCTCACATGACGAGACCTGGGCCCTCGCATTGGCAAGTCTCAGCTCAATGGACGGGCTCCAAGTGCACATAACATCTAGATTTCGAGCATACTGATTCTGGTGTATGCGTAAACTTATCATGTATCCGTGTAGGGAGTTGGAAGGCATGAACAAACTACTCGGAGTCCCGAGGCTCGAATGTCCATTTTGCCGCCTCGTCGGGTTTGAAGCGATGGTCACTCCCGTGCCCCCAGAGCCCACAGCACCCCACGGACCCAAAGGTCGATCGCAAGGATCGTATACAAGCCAGCATGATGCATTGCCAGAACTGCGACAACTCGCGCGCTGACGGCGCGAAGCTCTTCCAGTGCTCTGCGTGCAAGACCGAGCTTTACTGCGTACGCCGTGTACTTGCGCTGTATCCACCTGTCAAACAGCACTGGTGATTGAGCAGCTCGTCCTGTCGCCAGAGCCATAAATGCCAGAGAGAGGCGTGGCCCTCACACAAGTCGAAGTGCGCCATGAACTGCCTGACTGACGCCTTGCGCCCGGACTCCGTCGACGTCATGAAGCGGCTCCGCGCGTTCTCGTCGAAACACGGGCCGTCGCTGGCGGACGGGGGCTACGCCGCGATGAACATTTTCGAGCACCCCGAACGCGCGATGGTCAGCGTGTTCGCCGTCGCGATGCGACCGCGGCGCGACTCCACGCGGCCTGAGACAGGTTTCTACGTCTACAACGCCAGGGTGTTCAAGGTCGCGGACCTGCCGTATCCTCCGGCGGAGCTGGTGAAGATCCAGGAGATGATCGTCACCGCGGGCAACACATGGAAGACACGCGGTGCGGCAGGGGTGTTCCTGGTGAGGATGCACAATGTGGAGGGGTGCATGTCGAACATGGTGCCGTTCACGTACTATGAGGAGACGGAGAACCACCTGTCGAAGGAGATGCAGGAGAACTGGAAGCTCTACATGCTGCACGTGATGAATGAGGGCATCGTTCAATGAATGTCTCGCGTGACTAAGGCAAGAAATATAATGTATGTGTGGATCGGAAGAGGGCTGCTAACCACATGCTGGAAGTGGCCGCAGTGCAACCTCGGGAGGTGTGGCCCGGCTATCTCCGGGGGAACGAATTTTGGTGGCTTGCGACGAGTCTGAGTCGGATGGATGCGCTTAGGGTCGCACGTCGCTCGCAGACCACAACGTCCAGCTCCTCTGCGCACACTCGCTATTCTCCTCTAAAACTATAACTATGGATATTGCTGCCCTCATCGACTACTTCGAGGTCGGCTGCCCCTGCTGTCAGCTCGAGTACCAGGTCTGGTTCCTCACTGGCGTGCCCCCAGCACCCCATCGAAACCCGCAGTCCGACACAAAAGGTGCGCTCCATCGCGAGCTCATGCAATGCCAGTTCTGCTTCAAGTCGAGGCGAGACGGAGTCCAGTTCTTCCGCTGTGGAGGCTGCTCGATCGAGATCTACTGCGTCCGTGGTTCTCCCCCGTTGCGTCCCCTCCTCTCCCTCCTCTCAGGCTGACCTCCGTTCCCCGCCGCTTTTCCGTTTTCCGTTTCTTCTTTTCTATCCGTGTCGCGTTGGCCGCTGCAGAGCAAAGAGTGCCAGAAAAAGGCGTGGGGCAGGCATAAGGAGAAGTGCGCGCTCAACCGCAAGTACCAGCCCGCGGGCGGCGGCGAGCCCAAGCCCATGAAGGACCTCCGCGCGTTCACCTCCAAGCACCGCCCGACGATCTCAGAGGCCGCCGCGACCGCGCTCGGCGTCGCGCAGGACCCCCGGCGCGCGCAGGAGTTCGTGTTCGTCATTTTCCTCCGGCCGCGCCCCAACTCGAGCAGGATCGAGACCGCGTTCTTCGCGTTCGGCGCCGCGGTCGTGCCCTTCAGCGCGTTCTCGAAGGAGCAGATCGCCGAGATGAAGGGCCAGCTCAAGTCCGCGCACGACCTGAACGTCAAGAACGGGTCGCTCGGCGCGATGGAGGTCGTGCTGATGTGCATGGACCCCAACGTCGTGAACGTGGTCATGATGGGCTTCTCGGACGACTCGTCCCCGCTGGAGAACCCTGGGGAGAACTGGAAGCATTGGCTGTTGAACCGCCTGAACCAGGGCGTGGTGTGCTGATTGAGTGGGGTGCCGTCCGCAGGAAAAGGTGTGAGTACGACTAGCTCCTGGCAGCTGCCGTGTGATATTGACACTGCCGTTCGTAGATGTGATGAGGACTAACCATACTTGCTGTATCCTTAGGATATGTATTCTACTTTATCTCCTTTGATTCGCGATGCTTTCAACATGCTCCTTTCGAAAGAGATCGCAATAATGCCTGCACCCCGTGAGCCATGTGGGCACGCTTTCTTCTTCTACCCTGTCTTGTCCCAGATTTGGATATGTTGATATCACTTTCTACTTCAGTCTTGTCGGACCTGTCCCCAGGTTCAATTAACCAGAGAGTACCCTGTGCCAAGCGGCCACCTAAGACCCTGCACTGGCGAGGAGGGCGGATGATGATTCGGATTATCTAAAATAGATCTATGCAGTGGCTTCCGATTGATGTACCTATCTGTTTTCTTTTTCGTCCATAGGGGCAGCATGCTGGGACTACATCATCTTGCACCCATAGGCGTCAGCTCGCCATCAGGCTTCACAAGCCTACCCCCACGTCCTTTCCACAACTTCCTCTACTGCGGGGTCGGCACTGGCATGCCTCTACCCAAGACCATTTTTCGTTTCACTCGGTTGCATGGTACCATTCAGATCGATCACGCTGGGATGCTTCAAGATCTCAACTTGAAGGATCTAGAAGCGGATGAAGCAGTTAGGGGAATAGCAGGAAAGAAATATCTCGTCTGGATCCATATGGTGCGTCCTACGCCGCCAGTACTCTGAGTGTGAGTGTTTGGGACATACATAATCTAGACGGGCGAGCTTCTGGTGGATCGGTTATACTTATCATCTGTCTTGGGAGACAAGCTGCCTTGGAATGAGCGGTGCCGCTATCGTGTGGGCATCGCAACGCAGAGCCCGCGCCGCGTTGACGAGCGCAGAGACTTACACATGCGGTCGGCCCGAGAGATCGAGCTAGACCGATCAGACGTGGTCTAACCCCCGCGCCTGAAACTCCCCCTTTTTCTACTCCTGGCCGAGCAGTCGGCTGCTACACCCCAGAGTGGCTGATTGCTCTCGACCCTGACAAACCGCCGCCCTTACTTCAAGGCCGGCCCATCAGTACTTCGACTCTAGCCGACATCGTCATGTCACTAGTAGTCACACACTCTATCCTTCTCGCTTTCGAGAAGGCCTTTACTATTTCGGCGAGTTTCCTCATCAGTACTCGTCGTGATTACGCTCCACTTGCCGTCTGGCTGTAGATTGGTAATCTACTTCCGGTCTTCTCGGTTCCGCATCTGGTCTTAGGCCACGGACCCGCCATGGTCAAACAAACGCGGGATAGCGTGTGCGCTGTCAACGTTACAGAAGAGAAGCAAACCTGTATATGTAGATACTGCCAATACACGAGATATTAAAAAAAAAAAAAAAAAGAGCGCAGAGACTTGACGGCCAAGATGGTCATCCTGATCTCCCCAAACACAGATCCTGACAACAAACGTCCAGCTCTCTATCCGCACGGACCGCCTCTTGTGCACGGGGATGTCGCTCCTCTGGGAATCCTATTGGGAGGACTACACTCAAGTGAACTGCGCCGGAGGAGAAGACGGCCCATTCAACGAGACCTTCATTCCGCTCGCGAAGTTGTCGCTTAATATAGGCTGGATTTCTCAAGCGGACGGCCTCCCAGACGTATACGGTTTCTTCGGGGGAGAGAGAGAGAAAACAGATCAAGCGGTGGGTCTGTTTCCTTCCGAACTCAAGCTTGTGACTGTCGTGCTGATCCGCTTATCGAAGTATCATTAAACGTGATTGCTCTCGTCGACGCACAGGTACGAGTGCGATATGGCGTTCCCCAAAACATCAACTCACATTGCAGTGTGTGCGCTTGTGAAGCGTTCATCCGGCGTGCAGTTCAGGAGGTCAAGTTGCCATGGTCTGCGTTGATGGAGTCGTTTAAAAGTTGTATGGGCCAGGG
>JAKLMY010000502.1:0-15976 GCA_022814645.1 Ganoderma meredithae | reverse complement strand
ATTACAAGTTTCTGACACTAAATTGGTAGGAACTATGAACAATTGATAGTAATTGCTGAAGGTGGTTTTTCCTGATGCTTACTGCCAACCTCGCCATCCTCATCATCCTCACCTGCCTCTACTGCCACTTTCTAGACTTCTATGACCCCCTCAACCTGACCAATGACTCTCTCCCCACTGACAACAACTAGCCAGAACCCGACCAGGTGTCGGATCTGCTATGACTTCTGACTGCCACAACCCATACTCGACCACCAAGTAGTAGGAGAAACTAGTATGGGACCCCTGCTCTTCAGCCACCTCCTATGCTATTGACGACACAGCAACTCTGAGACAATAGAGAACTGACCCATTGACCCTGATGAGTTCGTCAACCTCTCCGATGATAAGACTGTGATGGCCAAAGACATCATCAGGAAAGTCTTCTGGTCCAACCTCTCAGATGAAGACCTATACTTGCATATCCTCTGGGCTACATACTATGATCGTGATCAGACTGCCATGGCACTCTTTGGCCACTTCTCCTTGAATGAACTGTTCAAGGCCCACTGGGCTGTCTCTCAGCTGTATCTAGATTCGCATTCCCTCCATGCCCTTGCTGAAGCTCTTCGTCCCAACCGCACTCTCCTCTTAGCAACTGCCTCCTGTGTCATCAACCACACCTCCACTCTCTGCTCTATTGTCGAGAACGGCCTCCAGCACACCCCCTTTGATGAACACATCTATAGTGAATATGCAGAAGACTCCGATGGTGAACCAGAACCACAATAATAGTCTCCTGTTAGCCCCTTCCCTCTGCTGCCAACAAAGTGATTCTCTACATCTCTGTCGAGTCCGCCCTCGCACTGAAGACAGAATGGAGAAAGAACTGGAGGAATTCCCTGTGGTTCCAGATTTGTCCTGATGGCTGCCTATTCCTGGCCCATCTTATGTGGCACCCGGCCTCCGTCATCCATCTCCAACCACGAGCCATCTATCAATTGACCCCTGGCTCCTCGAAATGGTGTGACCTCTCCCTACACTGCCTATACCGCTGGGCTCGTCACACAACAATCCAAGCACTCACACCCGGGGAACAAGTGCCCCCCCTCCCCTCTTCTGCCAATTGCAGAAGCGGGTGCTGGCCTTTCGTTCGCTCCCCCTCCATGGTGTGGACCCTGCATGGTGTTTGGACATTCGTATATCGAATGTGAGCACTACCTCTGTTCTAACTGTGGTGTCAGAGCCCCCAGTCACAATGCAATTATTATGTGCCCGACAATCAGTGATCAATGGCTCTTCACAGATTGGGGCTCTCTGAAATTCAGCGCAGTGACTGTCCTCTTCCCTCCACCACTCCCTCTCCTTACCAGCACAGAATGAAGTGATTGTAGAGACTCACCACTGGCGTATGATGAAGTTATGGGTTGATTGAAGGCATGGATGCCTTCAGTATAGGAGGGGGGTTATGTTATACAACATGATGGTGATGGCCACAGGGTGACGGTACGCAGCACAGGACTCACAGGATGTCTCAGTTTACCCTTCATGTGTTGTATTATTAACACTGTCATAGACTCTGCTCCAAGCATAGCATCTCACCTATTCTTAGCATACACTGCCTACTGTACCCCAGCTCTAGCTATACTTAGCTGTATTGGTGATGTGTATGGTCCGGAGAACTGCCAAGAAAATGAACAGAACCAGCTGACCACTAAAGAAGGAGGGAGTCGTTGGGTGCTCAAAAACCAACTAGGGAAAATCGGGAGGACTGATGGAGGACTACCAACCAACAGCGGGGAGAGACAGAGTCAGACGTCATGGAAGGCAACATCGTAAGGGCTTGCGATAGACAGCAAAGACGACGATGGAAGCTCACGGCAAGCTATGGGATGACGAAAGCCCACAGCGGGCTACAATATGGTGATGTGATGAGGGTACTCAGGCCCGAGAACTGTGAGAACAGCGAGAATGGCGACAGACAGGTGGACGGATAAGACTCTCGGTGAGTCTGCGACAGGCGGTGGGGAACACGATGTCTGACAAGAAGTCAGGAATGATGTCGAGAGCGAAGCGGTTTGTGGAAGTTGCGACAGAAAGTGAGAAGTCAACCCGGGAGCCAAAATCTGTATTGCTAGGAACCCTGAAGGCATCTATATACTATACAGAGAGAACCCCAAAAACTAAGACAAACACAAGAGAACAGAGAGGAAATCTCATCTAACCAATAGTGAGAAGAGATGAGGTGAATATTGAGGAAGTGATGTGCAAATGTCACGTGAGATGTCATGCAATGTCATACTGAAACATACCCCGACGTCTAGCAGAGGGCAGAACAGGACTGCCGGAAGTGGATCAGAGACAGAGGTCGTGATGAAGTGGGCAATGTCAGAGGTAACAAAAGAACTGTCAGGAATGTCAGGATGGAATGTCGGAGTGAGATATCAGACCAAACTGGACTGGAATGTGACATCAGGCTCCTGGCTTGCAACGCGAGAAGTCTGACAAAGCATCAGGAATGCGAAAAACAGGCACATAATGGGCTACAGGCCCATCACTGGACTGTCAGTTACTTTTGTTCTCGTTCTCTATTGTCCAAACTGCTATTGTTCAGACTACTATTATTCTCCCCATGTATATATAGAATGGCATCCAAGCTGAGTGTCTCTCAGCTCGACCTAGTTATACATTGCCTTGTATCCCTCAACCTCTTGAGCCAACCAAGCCCCTGACCAGTTACGAGCCCTCGACCCTCGACGATGACTTGACTCTTAGTGTTACAACCTCATGACCATCATGGGCCTATTGTAACATAAGAGCAGACACACACAGTGTCCAGTGCAGCTCTGATCAGAAACCCTCCTTCTTCTCAGCAGTCATAAGAGCCACAATGTTCTTCTCCATTGCCTTCTGTTGCATCTGAAGAGCTGCCACTTTTGTAGTTGTAGTGGAGGAGGAGGCCACCTGCTGGTTCTTTCTTCTACAGGCATTCATACTTGTAGTGTCCCAGTTTGCTGCAGAGATGGCAGTTCCCTGTAAATGGCCTCTTTCATGTAGCAGCTGCCTTCTCTCTCTTCTTCATGTATCCAAATAATTTTGGTCATTCTTCTTCTCTAATGAGGAGGGCCTGGTCAAGTGACAGTGCTACTTTTTGGATTTTTTCTAGGTTAGAAATGTTGTAGGTGCTGGTTGTAAGGACATCCTTGAGCTTGGGGGATAACTCTGTGTAGTATTATTTGTATTTGTCATTGTCACTAAAGCTGGTTTAGGCTGCAATAGCATTGAACTGTACTATGTCTCTTTAATGGTGCCAACCTTGTGGTATGCCTTATAGAGCTTGATGAGTTTAGCGATGGTGGCTTCTTTGTCATCTGCTATACAGAAGTGGGCCTTAAAGGCTGAGTTGAACACATTGAAGTCTGCCTAGAGGTTTTTTCCACTGGCCAGAGTCACAATGTGGGGGCCAGCCCAGTCCACCACTCTGTCTGTAAGTTTGTTGAGAATGGTCACCTAGGCAACACTACTAGGCAGACCAGTGGCCACAGCTGTAAGCATAGTGTAGTAAATTCTGACTGCAGAGACAAAATAGAGACTATGTTGTGTGAACTTCCCATCATATTCACAGGGGGTGATCTGGGTGAGGAGCTTAGAGGCATCAAACAGTGGAGGAGTTGGAGTGCTCATGGCTGATAAGAGCAGTCAACTGGGTGGCAGAGATGACAGTGAGGGTGATGGCAGAGAGTTGAGACTGATGATTTCCTGCTTGGGTCTTGTAGGAGCAGGGGGTTCTTGCTTTGGCTCCTTCTTTACTTCAGGCTTTTCTTCTGCCTTTGGAAGTTGAGAGGTTGAAGCAACAGGAGATGCAGGGTTTGAGGTTTGTCACTGTCCAAGACATTCCAACATGAGCGCAAGAGTCTTGTCAAGGATAGAGGAACCTGTGGAGCAGCTAGAGATAGTGTTCTCATTGGGTATACAACTAGGGATGCAACTAGAAGGATAAGTGCTGGGGTGACTTCAAGAAGTAATAGCAGCTACCCATACAGGCCTTTTAGAGGGAGCTGGTGGTTGGGCAAGCTGGGCTAGGATTGCCTGTTGTTGGCTTGGCTAGCTGGGGTAAAAGCTTGAAAAGCTGGTCCAGTTCTTTGAGGTCCAATCAAAGGTTAGGTTGCAGTGAGGACAGGGTTGGCTATCATAAATGTACCACTCATGTTTGTCAGTATTTCAGTGCTGGTCTTCAATGGTAATGTGGTGATAGATGTGCAGTCTTTCTTTGTAAGCCATGGTAAAAGAGGAATAGGGATAGCTTGCTCTCTATTCCAGGGATGGGAACAGCAGGTGCACAATCTGACACTGTCTCTGCTCAGCCTCCTCAGCCTATTGCTGTGTCTTAGCCCAAGGAACATGGGCCCAAGGATGTTCTGCCCTGGCTTTGTTTTGCTGCCTTTCTCTAGCCTCTCATGCTGTGAGGTGGACCACTTCAGTCAGTACCAGGGTCTCATGTTAGGAGCTATTTACATACTGTACCACTTGAGAGTGGCAAGCCTCAGGTTGTGCTGAGACCACATCTGATGGTGTGACTAGAGCACATACTATGCTAGGCCAACACAGAGGATCTAAGTGCATACCATACAAGGAGAAAGAGGGAAAAGAGTGTGGAGTAGAGTACACCAGTGCTTGTATAGAAGTTTTGACCTAATGTTACAACTGACCATCGAGTAAGATCAGAGAAGAGGTGTACAAGATGAGCAAGGGTGTCGATGAGTGCTTGTGCAGCGAGAGCAGAGCAAAGCTTGACAGTCAGGCTAGAGACAAGATGTATTAGAACCAGTATCTACTGGGTGAGGATACAGCAAGGCTTACCTAGAGACAAGAGGTCAAAACTGAGGTCTCTAGGTAGCAAAGTGCAGGTCTTATATACATGTACACAACAATGGAAACTGGGGACAATGGGTAACTATGGACACGGGAACCAGTGGAAAGTACAATGGTACACAAGACAACAATGTTTCTAGACAATAGAACTACAAGGGCTATTGTACTAGGGAACAAGGTATGGGTTTGATAAACAACAGAGTACAATAGGAATAACATGGGAAGCAAACTGTCCAAGAAAAGAAACTAGAGCACCAAGTGGATCAGAATGGGCAGTTGAGGTGCTGAGTCTGAGAAAGAAAATGAAACACTGCATAAGCAAAAAGGGAAATTGAGGCACTGGGGCAAGTGCTGAGCAGAGTGTTCATGACAATAGGCATTATGAACTACATATATAGTACCAGCCAAGTGTCAAGCCAAGCTTGACATTGCATCCTTTTGGCGTAGCTGGTTCAGTGGCTAGTCTGTTCCTAACAAATGTGAAGTTGGAAAGCTAGGCTGGGAGATGAGACATTGCTTTTTTGCTAGATAGAAATGTAGTGTTAACTGTGTTGGTCCACAATCTACCTGCACATACAATGAAGATTTGGAACATGTACATCAGTACTGAACTGTTGTCACTCGAAGAATGTGACAAGAAGAAGGTTTCTACAGCCTGCTTCTCTCCACATAATAGAATCCAAGGTGCTTGAGCAACCACGAATGACAGGTGTGAAGGGAGACCGTGAAGAAGGGATCATCGCCGTGACATCATACATGAACCGCTAGGCTAAGTGCTATATACCTGCCATCATTCCAAAAACCTACATGTTCAGCCGCATGAACATCATTCCTGACATTCATAAACTGACTGATGCTCCTGTCTTCTTCAAGAAACCAGCCAAGAGTATATACGAAATGCACTCATAAAACTTGCAGCGACAGTTCAGCTCGGCTGACTATTTGTCAACTTTCCGATGTGCAGTATGCTTTCCATTGCAGGTAGCTGGATCGCCTCCGCCAGCTTCTCGATGTCGGAGTCCACAGCACACATACAACGAGGGTCAGAATCTGCGCGAATTTCAGTTAGTTTGTTTATGGTTACGCGGGGCAGAAGACACACGCACAAGTGCTGGCACTCTCCGGAATCGCCTCAAATCATTCCCTGTTTAGCCTTGCTCAGCAAGAAACTGTTCGCAATGACATTCCAGGAGTGAACACCAACTTTGGGGTTCCAGCGATCATACGGGCTCCCTGCAAACCATCTAATAAGCTACACACCTCCGATATCAGAACAGAAACGCACCGGGCGGGAAGAGGCAATGGTACGTAGCGCCTCCGTCCTGCACAACGTCCCGATGCACCTGGGTCCAGAAGTCGGTGCCGAGTCTCGGGTTCCAGCTCGCATACGGGCTCCCTGCGAGGGACGGAACGGAACAAGCTATCCGTCAGTGAGCGAGCACCGTGAGGGAACTTGGGAACTTAAGAGCACGCACAGGGCAGGAAGAGATAGTGGTAGTGGCAGTCCTAGTTGTTGTAGGGGTTTGAGTAACACGGCCAACTCGGACTGGGAGCCTCAGAGGCCTCGTGCAGGTCTCAAGCAGTGACGCTGTGGCGGAGCGGCGAGAGCCCGGGTCTGACGTAGGGTGGCGGCCGCTTGTGACGCGGCCGTCCTTACTACGACCCGTACGTGCGGGGGGATGGCACTTAGTACCGATGACTTGGATACCAGTGGGCGTCGGGCTCGAGATGCACGGGTTCGGGATGGCATGGGACGTACTGAGCTCGGAGTGTGGAATGCGCAAGCCTAAGAGGACATCGGACGCGCCAGCGGCACGGGCAGCGGCTGGGCGATGGTCTGCCGCAGCTTACGAGGAGGACAGCATGGAGAGCTCAGTTTTGTAGAAGTATGGCGTCGTGACGGCACTGATGAGGGACAGAGGTTCGGGATTCCCCATTAGTCGCATGATAGGCCGCATAAGGTTGTACGTACACGGGTGGGCTCATTGTCCAACTCCGCGGTTCGAGTGCTGAGTTCTCTGGTGATTGAGTCGGGTTTATGACTCGTCTGCGTGAGAGCAGAGACCCGACTATAGACGATGCCATGCAAGACGCGAGTAGAACACAACTGCGGCTGACCAGAGGCGAACCGGGGGCGGGAAGCGAAGGAAACCTGCAAAGGCGAGACCTGCAGTAGTGACTCGGAGCTGCTTCGGGCTCAACCTGAGCCGCGTCTTGATCCTCGTCCTAGTTTGACTTCATGCATCCCAGCGATGGGCCCGCCACCTACTCCCTCCGCATGGACCTGAGGTTCTCATATAGGACCGCGATACAGTGGGATGAAAATCTCCATGTGCCCCTGCGTGAGCTCGCACAGCGCTTCCAATGGACTCTAGGTAAGCTGAATGTGGACAATCATTTCGAGGACTGACTTCGAAGTTCTGTTCAACGCCTGGTGGTCCGTGGAGAACGCCCACCCATTTGGAGAGCGACGTCACGAGGGAACAACAAGGCGCCACTACAGCACCGCCTCTTGCAGAGGTTCAAACATTCAAGCGTTCACTCTACCGACCTGAATGGCATTAAAGTTCCTTGCATTGGAGCCCCTGCTCATCGCCGACGCCCTTCTCTGAATGACGGCACGACAAGTCACCCTGTCTTCGACGATGATTTTCACCACCCTCACCGTTCTCGCAGCATTCGCTGCGGTGTCGCAAGTATGCGCGCAAGACACGAACGACTGCACCCAGGGCTGTATCCGGAAGGCCCTTGCAGGGAATCCGTGCAACAACGTGTGAGCACATCTGCACAAAAATCATGCTCCTTTAGCTGAACGCTGATTCCCGACCGGGGCAACTCCCATAGCGGTGATCCGAACTGCATGTGCGGGGAAGGCAGCCAGATCTCCTCGTGCGTGCAGAGTGCGTGCGGCGCCGCGCAGGTGACTGCATACAGCTCCCTCTCCGCGTCCGTATGCGGTGTCGCCAGTGAGTCACCTTGTTACCCCCCCCTCTTTCCCTCTGCACCTGCCTGAAAAAGAAAAACATCGGACGCGGCGTGGCTCACATACCTTGTCTGCACCCACAGCGTCCCAAGAAACCTCGACGCCGCCGTTTTCCGTCCCTCCGCTCTCGTCCGTCTCCGGCCAGACCACGCTCCCCATCACCGCACCCTCCGGCACTGGCAGCATCTCTGGCACGCCATCAACTTCCCAAACCGCAACCACAACTGCGACGGCCCCGGCGTCCTCGCAGTCCTCTGGTCCAAGCTCCCTCACGTCCGCGACGGCGATTGGCACCTCATCCGGGGGCACGGGAACGAGTGCTGCTTCCACACAGACGTCAAACGCTGCGCGCGGAGGTACGATATCGATGGGGGAGTTTGGATTTGGGTTTCGGGGGCTGGTTGGATTGGGCTTTGCGGTGGTCGGGGTTGTCGCCGGTGCTGTTTTCGCGTTGTGAGTCCAGGGGTGCGGAAAGCTAAGAGAGTTCAAAAGCGCGTTGTCGCATGATCTATGTATGTACTGTGTATTATAGTCCGCAAGCGAGTCCAGACACCAGTGAGAGGAGGAGAGTCAGAAAGCAAGTTCGATGGTGCAGACTGAGGTGTTTGGCAACCGCCACCCGGTCGCTGGTGGGGACGCAGTCCCGAGGTTCCTGGATGCCACGTGGAGGTCCTCGCGACCTGGTGCGATGCTTCGCGCATACAGCCAACATGCAGCCTTCTTTCCTCTCTCCCTTGCCCGCATCCTCGTCAGCTCTTCTCAGTTGCAGTTGTGTACTACTGCGTCTTAAATGCTATATCTTTTTTCCACAGGCATCGTTGGAGATGGTACGTGCGAAGAATGATTAATAAAGCTTCCGAAGACAGGTCCCTGGTCTGGGCAACACTGCCGTGTTCGTTCGTCTTGCCTCTACCGGCGACTGACCCATATCCAGCATACAACGAGGAAGACAACACATAGGTGCCATATGGGACACCGCGCCGCATTCACAAAGTGGTGCAGACAATATCCATGTTAATGTGTAATGTCTATGGTGCGGACGGCTTCCGTCGTCTTCCGGAGGCTCCGCAGGGCGGGATGTTCCATTCCTGCGTCATGGTGAGCATATTTTTCATGGATATTGGTAGGATCACTTGGGTGGATACACGAAAGCGAGGGGAGGAGCGGAGGTGTTCGAATCGAAATCGTGGAGTTTTGGGGAGCGCAGCCTACTCGCGTAGTACAACGACCACGAAGGAGTGCCAAGTCAACACGCATTCCACGCGTCAGGCTTTCAAGCCCAGTCAGTGCGTATGCCCACATTTGCATTCGACACTTCCTCTCCGTTTGACTGTTCGTTCAGCACTTGTAGTTGCTCGAATATCCCCTCGCCACAGCATTTGAACCTCAACACTACTACGGAGTCAACTCTATTTGGCTTTCGCATAGTTGAGGTATTCGGCGAGTCGGCACACAACACAACCACCTTGAAGGGTTCTAGGAACGATGACATCATCGACGACGAACGTCTTTAGTCTCTCCCAAAGCGCTCCAAATCGCGACTATGAACCGTAAGTGCAGTGCACACGGTTCCTGAAAAGTCTAAACGTCGTGTTGCTCCAGTGGCAGAGTTGATGAAGAGGATCGACCAGTTGGGCCAGGCGGGGTCCATGATCGCGAACGGCGTTGTCGTCAGTTGCCAGTCTGACGTATATCCGCACTGTGGATCCTATTGACGACAGTCAAGCACGACGGCCACGGCGCGATATTTAGGTGCGCCCCCTGCGGATGGCCTCCCACAGCAACTTCACGGATCTCTTCACGACATACCACTCTCCTCGAGACCAGTTTCACGACACATACCTCAACACACGACCAACGAGCCCATCGTAATACCAGCAACACACCCAAGTCCACAGCCACACGCCATGTCCAGTCTCGCCACAGCCCCTAAAGACGTCAGCGAGCACCCCGCCAAGGGCGCGGTCACCGAGCCCGTCGACCGCGAGAAGCTGCAATCCGACGTCTCCCGCAAGCTGCGCCTCTACGGTGCCTTCCAGGCGATGGGCGAGTCGCGCCTGCCCACGAATGCGCAGCTCGACGGGATGCTCTCCTCACTCGCCGCCTCCACCCTCGCGCACGCTGACGCACTCTCGCCCGACGGCCAGCGCCTTGCGCGCGACGCGCACGACGTCTGCGAGACGCTCCGCCGCCTTGTCGCGCAGAAGAACGCCGACGAGCTTCTCCAAAACTTCGTCTGGCACACGCGTGACGCCAGTCTCGACCATGCGCGCGAGCGGAAGGAGAAGGAGAAGGCGACGGTGCGGGGCGTCGAGCGCGAGCGCACAGGCACGGACGAGGCACGCCGCCACCTCCGCACGCTCCTGTCGCTCGTGTTCACGAACGCGGAGGTGCGCAAGCTCGCAAGCGACATGGGCGTCGTTGGCCGCGACCTGCTTGCGCGCGGCGCCGAGAAGGTCGCAGAGGCCGCGCGCCCGACGGAGGAGCGCCTCAGCACGGTCGACCAGCCTGGCCCGGAGAATAAGTTCGTGACGGAGGAGGGGGGCGAGGTTGGGTCGGGCGAGACTCCGGTGCGTGTGGTTCTCTGCCTGTCCTGTATGTCCAGCTCGCGTCCTGACCGGGTCTCCTCTGTAGAAACCGGAAGTGCGCGTTCCTGGCACCGATACGCGGGTGGTACACGATCCTCGTGCGGAGGACCCGACGTCTGGAACGAAAGTCACGCGAGGTGAAGAGGTCAAGTCTGGAGACCGAGCGCTGGGCGAGGCTCAGGAAAAGCAGGAGCAGCTCGAGGTGAGTTTTGACTTGCACGATCGCAGGCTCAAATTATTGACGTCCCATCGAAGGCCGAAGTACAGCGTGAGGCAGAGGTCATTGAGGTCGAGCCTGGTGAGAGCGAGGCTGAGGCCCGGACCCGCAGAGAGAGGCTGCAGGCGAAGCTCGCAGGCATGAAGCAGTCCATCATGGGGCGTATTCCTGAGGAGCACCAGGAGCGCGCGAAGGAGCACCAGGAGCGCATCACGAACTTCTTCCGAGACGAATATTTCCCTCCGGAGAGGCGTGACCAGTTCATCTTCCGCCTCAAGAAGGTGCGTATTGGACACGATTGTTTCGCAGATCGACGCTGAGGGACGCTTTGATACGCAGGTCGTCTACGAGTGCCAGAGCCATGACGATTACAAGGAGTCCATGACGTGGCTCCTCAACTTTGTGGAAGAATACGCGGCTCACGGGCGCAAGATCGCAGGCGAAGGCAAGGACTCGCAGAAGGAGATATCCGAACAGCCCAACGTCCAGCAGGGGCTCTCTGAGATCCGCACCCTCCTCGAGCGGTTCGCGAACGGCCGCAGCCTCGACACGATCGGCGAGACGATACGCGTGCTGTACAACGACGCACAGCAGGACGAGAGGCTGAAGCACTGGTTCCGCGACATCGACGAGTTCGTGCGCGAGGCGCTGCTCCAGCCCGGGTACATCCTCGACGACCAGTGCAACGAGCGTGCGCGTCAGCTGCGGGACGTCGGCCGCAAGTTTTATGACGGCAAGTACAAGAGCCACTTCGACGACCTGTTCAGCAGCGTGAAGGAGTGGTTCGGCGCGTGGGCGGCGGACCCGCTGAACAAGCGGTAGGTTCACGGTAGAAGTGTAGACGGTGCGTGACGCTGATGCTTTTCCATCAGAATTGGGAGCAACTTCACGCAGCTGGCCAAGGACGCGTTGTTCGATGCCGAAGGAAACCTCACGTTCAAGCCTGACCTCTGGACCGACGTCCGCCAGAAGATGATCCCCGGATTCGTCGAGGAGCTCGGCTACGTCCCCATCCCTCGCATCGAGTACACAGACGAGCAGCTCGACCTTGTTATCGAGAATCTTGCGCTGTCTGGCAAGAACATCTTCCCTAACGTCGTCACAGTCGAAACGCGCAACTTTGCCAAGCTCAGTGCTCTGAACGACATTAAGTTCGCATGTTCTTAATTTGTCCTACGTCCGCGTACTGACCACACACCTCTCTCTGCAGGAATGAAACCCACCACGAGTTCACGCTCCACCTCACTCAGATTCAGGCGGACATGCGCGACGTCGCATTCTACTTCCGCAAGAAGACGGGCACGCCCAAGCTCAGCGACTCGGGCGTCGCAGACATCCTGCTCGGCGGGCAGGGCCTGTCGGTGACCGCGCACCTCGTCTCCGCAGACCGCGACCGGACGTCCGTGTTCCGGGTGAAGGACGTGCAGACGTCGATCCAGACGCTCAAGTTCGCGATCCGCGATTCGAAGCACGACACGCTGTACAAGATGCTCGCGCCGCTCGCGACTGCGCTCGTGAAGCGCCAGCTGCAGCGCGTCATCGCGAAAGCGGTGCGCACCGCGCTCGAGTACGTCGACGGCCAGCTCGTGAGCGTGCGCGACCAGATGGCAGAGGCCAAGGCGAGCGAGGACTCGTCGCGGCGCAAGGTGCTCATGGAGCAGCTCACGCACCGCAAGGAGAAGGCGCAGAAGGAGAAGGTGGAGCAGGCGGCGGCGGCGCACAAGTTCAAGATCTCGGCGCGGCCGGGCGGAGAGCTCATGCCGGAAGTCGGCTACTCTGGGGGGTGGGTGAAGCGCGCGCAGGAGCAGGAGGTGAGCGCGAGGACGGGCGAGGAGTGGAGGAGCGAAGCGTGAGTGTTCTGACTTGCACCCCGTATGCCCAGCAGCGTACTGATGGCGTTGTTAGGTTTAACCTGAGCTGAGCGATTGAGTATTTCGGGAGGATTTTCGCGTGGACTGTCGACCCCAGATTTGGAGAACTTGTACGTTATGTTTTGAATATTGACCCCCGTGGTTTGAATGGAGTCATATTGTACACAACGCTCCTACCACTTGACCGACTTGAGACCTGTTCCTTCCTGTCGCATTTGTGGGGAGTAGCTCTCTGTAGTTACTCTCACTGTTTGACAGGACGACGACAGCACCATAGTCAAACCCCACAAACGTACTCTCGATGGTCTGTCAGAACCCAAGTACGTTCGATGCGTTGACGGTCTCACAGAAAGCCTGGCTCACACTACATGAGAGGAGGCACTTTCGTATGGTGGTACAGTATGATACACACGGATAGGTCAATACATTGAACTGGAAGGGGAACGAAAGACGCGACCGCCATCATCCGTAACACCAAGTCTCATGGGGCAAGCTGTACGCCGCATACTTCAGTCTATTACCCTTCAACTCCACTGGGACCGCAAGCCGAAGGTCTCCCATCTCTGCGATCCGCATCCGCCATTGGACGACCGCTGGTAGTCCTCGTCCTCGGAGTTGACCTCAAGTCCACGGCTGCCAACGCGCTGTTACGCCTCTCAGCGGCATCGCGCCAGTAATCTCGGACAGCGTCCGAGCCCCGCTTTCCTGCCCGCGTCAGCTGCTGCGCAAGGCTCGAAGAGCTCGAGGACGCGTTCGCAGCCGACGCCAGGTCTCCAAGTATGAGCACCTCGACGTCAATCGCGTAATGGTCCTTGGCCACAAAGGTCAGACCAAGATTCAGCGTCAGCGTCGACCGCTTGGACCGCGCAAACGCACTGGCAGCGGGGGTACTCAGTATGATCTGCTGCATCTTCGTAGCCCCCTTAGAGCGACCCCATGGACAGGAATCGTCCCAGGATACTCGACGGGTGCAGGTGGAGGCGATGGATTCCTGATCGGAACGGTGGTGACGAAGAATAGTCGAAGAGCCGCGAGGGTCGTCTCCCGTCATCCTCACCGACGCCTCGACGGTCAACGATAGACCATTGTCTTTGAGGACATGTTGGTATTCTATGATGATGGGGCTGCGTGTGCCTTCGGAAAGGGTGAGCCGGTGGGTGGTCGGGTGGGCGTTGTCAGAGCCACGAAGCTCGGCCACGTAACCTTGAGTGCCCAGAGCATCGCGGGTCTTCCTCAGCAGCACCAAGCGGATCGTCTCGTGCGGCTGCCGGCGGGCGACTTCGAGTGCGCCGTCCGCTGGGTCGAGGTGGGATATATACACCGTCCTGAGGTCGATCCTCGTAGAACGGAGGCGCTTGATGCTCGCGGGCGACAAGGAGAGGAGGTCGAACTCGCGATCACGGGCGCCCTCGAGGGACGGCAGGGTGGACATGCTTCCGCAGTGCAAGACCGCGATGGTGGACTCAGATGGGGGTATGTAGCAGATGCGGCAGAGAAGGTTTCCGCGCAGCGCCTGGTGTTCGCATCCGAGGATGGCGAGATGCCAGTGGGACAGCGGGATGTCGCCAGGACGGCACTCGGTCGCGTCTGCGGGTAGGTAAGGGGAGAGTGGGATGACGGGAACCTGCGTGCGAATGCCATGCTGCGTGAAAGTGTAATCAATAGCGGGGAGGTTGGGGTAGCGAGGCTGGAGGCGGCGAGCGACTTCGTCATGAGGAACAGGTTCGATCCTGCCGCCATGCTCGAAGTAATCGAGGGATGGGGCTAGGAGGGATGAGGCGCCATGATCACGATAGTATCCGAAACAGAAAAACCGCCGGGATGATCGCTGCGGTGGGTTGATTTCAAGCTCATGGAGTTGAGGCGGGGAGTCCAAGCGGAACGGAGTCCATGCGAAGAGACTCTGATCGGGGATGCGCCGCATGATCTCCTCCTGCAGTCGTCGGAAAGCGCCTTCCCCTTCGCCGTAGAGAGTGGGCATGCTGATGGCGAAGATCCCCAGGAGCGAGTAGGCACGATCTTCCACTCTGGTCGTCTGCCGCCTCGCAGTCCACGAGAGACGTTCGGCGACGCTGAACTCCTTGAGTTGTTCCACGCGCAACAGGGCGTTGTAACTGATATTCGTCATCTCTGTGATCAAGGAGGCAAGGCTATGTTTCGACCCGATGAACGTCCAGTTGTCGCAGAGGAACAGCACATTCGCGGGAGCGATAAGCTCTTGGAGCGTCCACCCACGGGTGAACCAGCGGCTCAGTCGGAACTTGGAGTCCCTTTTGTGGATGTCTTCTTTGGCCGGAACGTCTGGGAGGAAGGTGTAGCAAACGTCGGCACGGGCATACCATTGATACATGGAATTGATGGCTTCTGAGAGCTCGGAACTGCTCGCCTTTTCGATGCAACATGAATCTACCCAGAGGAATTGGTACCCATTCGCCCGTGCTACCCTGCATGCCTCCCGTATCTTGGGGGACAGGTCAGGATCAGTCCAAATGGGATTGCCAATGAGAGGCGCGTGCGAGGGCAACATGGTTCTATCTGGAGTACAGACCAGAGCTGGAGCCACAGGACTCGTGGATAATGGGTTGTGAGAAGGCTGTGAGGGGTATGCTGACGTATATGAGGACTTGTCCTGGCGGTGTTCTACGAAAGATAGAGGGATGTCCTGGGAGTCGCAGGAGTGGTGACCCCAGGGAAGCTGATGGTATGGGAGCATACCGTTCGTGAATTTCCTTTAGCTCTGGATACGTTTGTTCGCCTCTGATATCTCAGGTGTGCGACAGGATGGCATATTTAACTTCGGGATCCTTGGGGTCTTTCTCCACGAACTGCCCAGTTTCGGTGTCTAGAAGGCGCATGAGGCAATTTATGACTTGAGTCCTGCATGCGAACAGGGGGACGCATTAGTGGACAAAATCCGTATCTTCAGTGTGCCTGTACCGACTGCTAGCCGTCCTTGAGTGCTAGTATTCTTGGGAAAGATTTAGGATCAGCAGGTATCAAGACGCGTACGAGATCCGATTCAATGATGACGTACACTTTCAAGTCTACCGGCTGTTTTGCCGCGGTCCAAGACGACAACAAAAGGAAATAGAGGCTCAAGATTGGCGTATGACCCCAACAAATTGTGTCCCGGAGGAGATTAAGCAAAAGAATACTCGTCGCCAGTTGAAGCTACAGCGTCATGGTGCGTGATTGCTACGCCACATTGAGCGCACGTGCACAGCGGCGTACCCTCCAAGTCCCCGTAATGCTGCTGCCTCAAGGAGAGAGGAATGGTGTTATTATGGAACCGGATACAAGGTGTTGACTGTGGTCTCTGGCAAACGGTCACAGTGTTGAGAGCTGGGGTGTGGACATCCGAGCGCCTAAAACGGCGGCTAGTGTGGGTCTTTTTTTTTTTTTTTTTATAATCTCGTGTATTGGCAGTATCTACGTGTACAGGTTTGCTTCTCTTCTGTAACGTTGA
>JAKLMY010000501.1:0-15978 GCA_022814645.1 Ganoderma meredithae | reverse complement strand
ACTGCACAAGTGCTCGTCAGCGCTCCTGCTCGTCTCGTGCGTATCCCTGATCCTTACTCGACGTTCAGTCGTAACAATCAGTACGCTCATTCCTGTTCTAAATTTTTCTTTTCTTTCTGCTCCCACAATCTCGAACGATGATCTACCGGATTATCTTCAAGATCTCTCTCTCAATCTTGGCAATCTTTTCCGTAGTTCACCAGATCTATCAGATCCAAATCTGGTGACTACACATGTGTCCGCTATCTATAAGATTATCACTGACACGTGGGATTCGTTCGCACGTCCCACTAAGTATTCGTCACAATCCAAGCCTTGGTGGAACCAAGAGCTTACCAATAGGAAAAAAGAACTTTCGCTCCTTCTTGCTGAGTCCACACCTCCATGGCAATGTAAGAATATTTGTCGTCATCTTGCACCCAATCACCGTTATTCTCCGGAATTCATGCATAACTCACAAAGGAACGATGAACGGCATGTTTACGAACAAGCTGTCCATCTCCGCCACAAAAAATGTTCCGATTTCTATTCTCTTCTTCGTAAAACAAAAAACAAACATTTTGAAGAATGGATTCATGATATATCTATTAAGCACAAGCGTGTATGGGACCTCATGCCGTGGGTCCGCACGCGTGCGATACCCGATTATCTTGGTCTCAAACATCCCATCTCCGGTGGCCCAATCACCACCCAAGATGACATGTGGAAATCGTTCGATTTAACATTCCACTCTGCCCAAGACTGTCCAGTCGACATGACTGTTGTCGATCTTCTTCCATCTCTTCCTTCTCGCGAATGGAACCCATTCTCCAAACAAGAACTCCGAGACACCCTTTCCATGTGCGCTGCCAAGTCGGCGCCTGGCTGGGATCACATGTCTTGGAAGTTTATCAAACATCTGGTGTCGAAAGATACCAATCCCGATCACTACGAGATTTGCCTATCCGGCTTTCTCAATTTGTTCAACGCCTGCTTCCGTCACGGCCTCTGGCCAGACGAATTCCACCAATCAGTGACGGTTGTCATTCTCAAACCTGGAAAAGATGACTACACTAAGATCAAATCCTATCGTCCCATCGTTCTTCTATCCACGATAGCCAAGTGGATGGAAAAAGTTATCAATGAATGCATCCAGTATGATGCACACAAACATGGCGTCTTGCACCCATGTCAATTCGGCTCTACGTGGCAGCGCTCTACTGTAGACGCCATCAACTATGTCACTTCCCATATCAAGAATGGGTGGCGCAAGAAATTAGTCACTACCATGATTGGTTTCGACGTCGCTCAATTCTTTCCCTCCATCAATCACGATCTTCTCATTGCTATCTGTGCCCGTCGTGGTTTCTCTCCTACCTTCACGAATTGGCTTCAAAGTTATTTCCTACCCCGCTCCTCTTCTTTCCGTTTCAGAAACAATTCTTCTCCTCTTTTCGATTGCCCACGAGTTGGAGTTGGTCAGGGATCAGCTCTTTCTCCAACATTCTCGGCCATTGTGGCTACACCACTTATGTATGCAGTTCATAACTACTTTCGGTCTCATGCCGAATATCGCTTCTCTTATTTCCACATGTATGTTGATGATGGGAACCTCATGGTTACGTCCCCATCCATACATGAGAATATTCACCTTATTTCTCCTCTTTACAGATACGTCAACGTTACCCTTCGTCGCCTTGGCCTTCTCATCGAGCATGAAAAGACCGAAGTGATGCACTTCACACATCCATCTAATTTGGAACAACGGTGCCTGACAATGACACCCATTCCACTTCCCGACCTTCCCAATCCCATCACTCCTGGCGAACATCTCCGCCACCTCAGTTTCTGGCTTGACTCACATCTTAGCTGGAACCACCACATCAACTGGTATGCCAATTGTGCTACCACCACCGCTCTCACCACTCGCATGCTCGGTTCGTCGACGTGTGGCCTCAACGCCATCCTCCGTCGCCGCATCTACATCGCGTGCATCCTTCCCGTCCTTACCTATGGTTGTCAAGTCTGGTACTGTCAGAAGGGCTCCAAACATCTCCTCAATCGGTTGTCCACCTCACAAAATCTTGCTCTTCGGTGGATATCCGGCAGTTTCTGCACTTAACCTATCAGATCGCTACAATCTATTGCCGGCGTCCTCCCCCTTCACATCTACTGCAAGCGCCTTTAGGCGTCCTATCGACTCCACATCCATACGCTCATGCCATCACACCTGATCAAATCCCTTTTCCCATCTCAATATCCGCACGTCCACAACTCACCTCATGCGGCTTTCTATCCTCCCCTTACTCCGCCCAAGTCTCACATCTACGATACGACTCTTGGGTCCCTCTCCTCCCTTCCTCACACACCCAACAGATGACGAATGCCAACCAGGCAACTGCACCATCGATCTTTTCGAAGATCACATCCACATCGATCTTGACCACCTGAAAAAGTCAGACGACGACGCAATCAATGCGTGGATCAAGAACAATCTCCTCCCTCGCATCCGCCAAGCGCATGACGATCCTAACACGATGGTCGTGTACACCGACGGTGCTGCTACCACCGACGGCACAAACTCCTCCTCGGGATTTGTCGCCTATTTCCCTCAATATTCTATCATTTCCGAACAAGCCCATTGGGCCGGTCGTTCTTTCGACGCTGATATTATCGCTATTCTTTAGGCTCTATCTCATCTTATCTCTTCATCGATAGCTCCTTACCACCTACATCTCTTTATCGACTCAACATCTGCTGCCCAGTCTATTTCTAAAACCAAATCAGGGCATCAACAGATGATATTTATTAGTTCCACGCTACGTCATTGGTTTCAATCCTCTGATCGTCATCACTTACATATTTCTTATTGTCCATCCCATAAGGGTATTGAAGGTAACGAGCGTGTCGACCGCCTCATCGCAGACCTCGAACCCCCTCCAGATATCTCTCCTTCTCTACGTACGCATTTCTCATTTGAAAAACGTCAAATTACTATAGATACTATACGTGACTGGAACGACTTGGCCTTCCGCACCAACCCGATGACCAATGAACCAGAGCCACTCCCTTCCTACTGGGGCCATGACTACATTCACGCTCCCGCCATGCATGTCCACAATCCTGCCCATGCCGGCTCCATTGTCCGACGCTTCGGCAAACTCTCCATCATCTCGTACTCACGTCTTACGCGAGTCCTCTCCAATCACAACTTCACCGGTGCATACCGTGCGAAGTTCCGCACTACAGCCAACGAGCCCACCGAGTGCTCGTGCGGCCACTTCCCTCATGGAACAAAACTCCACGACTGCCATCACGTCCTGTTCGAGTGCCCCTACTACTACCGGGGCGAAACTACTCGACTCGACCACCTCTTGGAACTGGATCCTTTCCCCAAGATCCTTTCCTTCCTGTCCCTCAATCCAATGGCATTCTCTCACCAGGATGCCCCATCTCTACTGGAGGACGGCGAAATCGACTCACGTCTATCCATCCTGGTCGACCTCGTCCACGACCTGGCAAGCATCCACCCCAAGGTCCGGGCGAACCTTCCAAACGCCTCCATCCAAATGTTCGAAGAACGTGTCTTTGCACACCAGTTCAACAACACCACACTCCCCTTCCTTGAGCTTGCCCACGAGTTCAAACAACTATCTCGCTACCGACGGTCTGTCAAGGCACTCCATGCCCGCGGACACACCTATCGTCTCGTCAACGACAACTTCCTCACCCTGAGACGCCGACTCCTCCGTGCCCGCACGACTCGCCGTTCTCGCCACTCATTCCCAGTCGACAACGCCGTGCGCCCCGCGCCTCGCGACCGACTACCCCCTTCCACAACGGATAACGCCGTGCACTTTGCGCCTCGCGACCCGTTGATCATCCACGCCAGGGCAGATAACGCTTCGCGCGACCTGTCCCCTGTCTCCCCTACTCCGAGTATCTCGGAGATCTCTACTGCTTCGGACAACTAGCAGCCCCCGCCGGAGGCGGGGGCCCCTCTCCACATGCTGGCTTTGCCGTGGACCCGTGGCTCGAGTGGTCGTCAAACAAACGCGGGATAGAAGTCGTCTCTCACGTCACACGTAGATTAGTTCCATTTACGTCGCTTTACGTAGAGCTCTGACGCGATAATAATAATAATAATAAGCATACAACCTCACAGCGCTTGAGCGCCATAGCGGGTCTGTCCTCACATGCGCGTAGTCTCCAGATGGTGCCGCGATCGCGACCGGATCCGAGGAGGGGGCCACACGGCTCTGGGACGCACGCACTCCTCCATTCCGGCAGCGCGCACTCGCACAACTCAAGGACGCTGTGGTCTCTCTCGCGTTCTCTTCCGACAGATCGTGGCTCGCGTGCGGCGCCGGTCGCGGCGAATGCTGCATCGTGAACGTCGCGTCGGGCTCGCTACACCGATCTCCCTCCGACGGTTTTGGCAACGACGACGACGACGACGGTGACCCCAACTCAAGCTTACAAGCACCACATTAGGCGCGTGACGCCATCGTTGCCTTCGACTCTACGAGCGGAAGCACACGACTCGCCACCGTGCCGTGCGGATCATTCGCCGGGATCAATACTGTCGATATGAAGAGAGAGAGCGTGCTGGCGCACATTGATCTGCCTCTGCACATGCGCGACATCTTATTCTCGCCCGATGGGACGCCCATCCTCGGGGTATCTGCAGTTCCCTCGAGGAACGCAGTGTACGTCCGGGAGGGCGTCGAGCGTTTCAGGCTCACGATGGACGCGTATGGCGATTCGTGCGAGTGCGTGGCGACGCTGTACGGACATGGCGCGGTGGTCGAGCACGTTGCGTTCTCTCCGGATGGAGGGGCGCTAGTTTCTGGTGTGAGGGACGGGACGGTCGTCATCCGACGGGTGTGTGATATGGTTCTTGTAGACTCGGAAGGACGGGAGTTTCATCAGGACGTCGCCGAGCGTCGCAATGCCGCCACCTGCCCCGACAATTGCGCAGGAATGCCCTCAGCGGTCGATGAGATCGACTCAGAGAAGCTCACCAAAGGCCCCTAGGCTTTTGCGCTGTGCAAGTCAATGTCGGATGCAGTTGCCTCGGACGGCCACCTTACTTCCTCTTCTCTTCGACGGGCGTGTCTCTCCCTGGGCTTAACGTCAACGGCATTTGTCGACTACCCTCGTTCACCTCCGCGGCGATAGCGCGCCTTCCCGATCTCGGCATCCAGCTGTTGAGTCCCCCTCACAAGGACAAAGACCGCGCGCTGTTGTGACCCCAGTCTTGAAGCATGCAATGGGTCTATAGCGTGGGCCCCAAGCGCGGTGGATGGAGGATGCGAGAATAGGACCGAAGCACGTTGTTATTTATTGAAGGTCGCATATCAAGTTCCCGGAGACCACTGGGCGAATCCGTCCGGACCACATATTATACTCGCAGAATTGTATAATGCATTCTCAAGTCTTATTCAAATCGAAGGAATACTTACTTGCATGAGGTCACCTTGTTTGGGTACGAGACCGCGATAGATCCGGTAGCCGAATCGAGAAGCCTCACCTCACAACCCCGACAACTATTTTTATTTGGAAGCATGCGCCATCTCGAAGGCGACGAAGCCACTCAATCCACTCTTTGCCGCATCATGCTCGGGGGCGTACAACCGTGACTGATCAGCCCTATCCACTCAACGAAGCTGATGAAGCAACCGGTCAGAGTCTCGCCCCTACTCCAAAATACTTGAATGCATTTTTAACGTTCACTGGGTTTGCGAATTTGGTGGCGGTCATCTTGCATCCCGTCGCGCCTCGGGAGTGCTTCTCCTCTCCATCTCTCTGACCTTCCGTCTGCTCAATTCATCACTCGTAGATGGCTCATTTCCAGGTCATATAGCTCGACAACAACGGCGTACCACTGCCCTTGAGCACTCGGGTCGCGCAGTGCAACTGGACAAGCTTTTGGCACGACGGCCGGATGCTGGCATTTACTTGTAGTTCAGGTATCTTGTCCAGCGATAGGGTCTCTCGCTGTCAATACGGTGTCTGCGCAGCACCCTCCCTGTTGCCATCTATCGCCTCCTTGACAGACAAGGACTCAACATACATAAGCCACCCGGGGACGAACCGTGGAGACAGCCTCTCCTTTGGCGGTCTCACCTCAGCTATGTCCTTGTCCCCGACTGACAAGGAGAAACTCTCCACTGAGATCATCATAGTGGAAGATGTCGCCCCCTCGCCATCACTGGCAGTGGATCACAAGAAGGTGCTCCGGAAACTAAACTGGCACCAGATCCCGCCAGTATTCCTGATCGCGATGCAACTGTCGTGGACGGGGAGGAACTTTGCTGGAAAGCTGAAGAGCGCTGTCGTCATTGGTCTAGTCCTTGGGTTCGGGAATTTCGGAGGGTAAGTGTCTGGTTCATGGACCTTTGAATGTAAGAAAGATGGCTGACTGGCACGCGCTCTTTGTCTTGCGCTGATCAGGATTATTGCGGCCTTCATCTACAGACAACAGGACGGAGGCTCCACAGGTGAGGGCGTAGTCACGGCGTTGCGCCCATACATCACATTCTCTTTTTTCCCCATTCCGTCTTTTGCTGCGCCGCGAACTGCAGGAGAAGCCGCTTTCTTGAACAGTAGCTGATGCAAGGAACTGACAGTTGGACCTTGCCATCTGAGAGGCAGGTCGGGGGCTTGAGCACTGAGGTAATGCGCGTTCGAAGGTGTCTCCAGACTGCAGCGAGCATCCACCACCTTCTGTCGATCCGCATTGTACGGGCGCAATCGGACGCTCTGCAGATATTAGCACGACCCGACCCACTCGTATGCACTGATGCCCTCAGAGCTCACCTCGGCATGTCCACGAGAGGGCTTGATTGCGCTGGACGAAGGCGTCTCCCCTCGTCCGGCTTCGCAACTGATGGCATGCTGACTACAACGGTGAAGAGGTCCCAACAGAGCCTAAGCAAAGAAAGTTCGACTATTCCACGCCCTACCCTCAAACTTGAACGGCAAACGTCGGGGAGAGCGCCTCCTTCAGAGGACCTGACAGAGAGAGTAGATTGAAGACCCAAGCGGAGACTCCTCTCCGTCCGTGCGCCCAATTGTGCCTAGCACTGCGGCACCGGGGTCTCGCGCGCTGTATTTTCGAGGGCAAAATTGACGAGCTGGGAGGCTTAAAAAGCATACATGAAGGTGGTCCGCCTCTGATCGCGCCCTGAGCTCAGTGTCGGGCTCTCCGATGTTTGCTGCAGCGGGACGGTGCAGAAAACGCAGAATGGACACTGGAGGGATCGGAGGAGGTCCTAGAGGCAGGTAGGTCGCCGATCCGAGAAATTGATGCCAATGTAGGGCCACATCGAAAAGGCTTGGTGGCCAGGTCAGACACATGCTCCTCTGGAGTGGGCAGCATGGCAATCGCGCCCTCTTGTGACTGGGAATGCAGCTGCTGGTGTGTGTGTGTGTCGCCGCTCTTGTGAGGGAGGCCGCTCCCGGGAGCGTTCTGCTCTTGCGGCTTCTGAGAGATTGCCGAGGATGGGCGTACCGTATCTCCAAACATGGCGCGGACGATCACCCTCAGCCGCCTCCACATCTTCCTCGAATGGCGGAGCCTTGTCTCGTGCGCTCTACAACTTCGTGGCCAACAACGCTCGCTAGACGCTTTGCGGGCAAGGGAGCGGCCACCGCATCGCGAACAGGGTGCTCATTTTGCTGCTGCAGTTTCCCGGCCTGTACGACACGCCGCTTCGCAGGACCGCCTGTGACGTTCTCGCCTCGTGGTCTCCCGACAGAGAACTCCAAGTAGTCCGGACTCATGCCATATGCAGAGAACAAGGCCAGAAGATGCTGAGACAGAGGATGCGGGCAGCGCACGGGATGACCTGAAGCTTGAGCCCGAGCGTCGGGCAGGCCTTGCGGATCGCGTATCACAGTCGTCCTAGGGAGTGTGCGAACCTGGAAAAAATGCGATGGCTTGGAGTGGAAGACATCGAGGGAGGCACCAGACTATCACGCAACTTGTCAACGTGGATGTGGATGTTGCAGACACGAGCGGCGAGAAGGGAGACAAGGATATAGGATATAGACTGAGGATATTGGGGAAGGTAAAATGATTGGAGAATACGTGTAAGTTGCTAGTAAGAGAGCCTTGTTGTAGGTCTGGACATGGTTCCGATTTGCAGATCGAGAAACCAAGGACCGAGGAGCAGGAGTACTCGGGGCGACTAGACTCGAAGCTCAGGAAAAGGACGGAAAATTAGAGTGCCTCGAGTGCGACAAAGACAGTTGAGGACCGAGATGCCAAATGCTCAAAGACGCGGGCAACTGCAGAGACCCTGGAGGCCGGGGTGGACACGGTTGGAGTTGGAGTATAAGTACTCTAGTCCACCAATCTATGCGCTCTGCACACCATATGCTGCCGAACTGTACCCGCAAATATATCTACGCGTGTCGTGGAAAGTGAAGGCTGCGCTTGGCCATGGCCGCGGGTATTGGCAGCGTAGGTGAGACTCGCCTGGCATGTATTTAGCCTTATTTGCTCACCACGGTTGGCGCTTGTCCATTCTTCCGTCGTCAGTTGAGCTGCGAGCCTATCTTTTTATTCCACCGGACCCAGATTTTCGGCGTGCCGTTTTGCTTTTCGGGGACACGGGGCGATGTTTTATGTGTGCATCTATTAGTATACTATTCAATCATTGGTGCTAACGTCATAAACAACGGATGTTCTGCAGAAATCAGCCTGGCCTTCTCTTCCGGCTCGCAGTGTCGGATCTCGGGCGTCGTCATCCCCAAAGGCGAATACATTACATCAGCGAAGTGTAAATTGATAGGGCAGTTGAATTTCGAGTCATACCTCAATGGAAGCAAGCACGTCATATCTACCGGACGTTCTGACCACACGATCGTAGGCGCATCATAAACATCAACTTCAGATCCCCAGACCTTCAAATAGATCACAAACCTCGGAGTGCACATGGAAGTGTACAGAATGTGGTACATTACAGCGAATACCTCCACCGTGCATCTGGAACACGGACGCCACGCGAGAACATATTGCAACCTGGGCCAGAGCCAAGACGAGACAGTTCAATTACCCCGAACGACAACTTCAAGTTACTGAAACGGCAACGCAAGGTCACAGCAAGATCGCCATCGCGCTCGCCTGTGAAAAGGACACCCCCTCTGGCGAGGCAGATTCCGATGCATTAGCCTGGTATTGAAGGAGGCGTCGCGCGCACTTCGTCTCGCGAGGATGATGGTGGCGTGCCTGTCAAACACGGTGAAGCCGCCGTCCATGGCCGTCGCAAAGTCCAAATCACTGGGTCGAAGAGGCTCATCGCCAATCGCCGCAAGGAGAGCGAGCAGATGGAGCGGGTTCTGAGACCCTCGAGTCTCAGATCTCATCTCCGGGGTGCAGGAAACAGCAGCAGTAGCATGTTTCTGTCCCCCGCATTATCCGAGCAGGGTTGCACCCGGCTTAGATCCCCCGTCGGGCCATTTTCTCCAGGACGGCGGAGGAATACCTGCAGGCATGCCTGATGGCGCCGCCGACTCGGATCGCACTGTCTGACCAACAAAGTATTGCTAGATACACCAGGCCAGACACAGGAACGAGGCCCTCCAAGGCAAGTGACGGCGACAGCAGAGGCTGGCCAGATTTCGAGAAACTACTGAAGGTCCTAAAAGTGATCCAGCGACAGCTTCAGTCATGCCAAGAGGAGCCAGAGGAGGACGAGTTCGTGAGCATCAGGAACATAAACACTCGCTCGCACGCGTGCGCCGATGCATCGTTTCTCTGTCCAGGTAAAGCATGACGCGGGTGCACTGGACGGCGCAGAGGCGGCCGATGTGGAAGCCGCCATGAGGCGAAACACGGCCAAACCTGCCATTTCTCCTACGAGGCGTAACGCACGCAGGTGGAGGAGGCTGTCGAAGGGTCGCGTCGCGGTCTAATGATGCCACTGCTGTTCCGCGTATGTCGGCTCGTCATGAGCGTGCAGAAGAACGAGGGGCTTGGCGCGGTTGTGCGGTCGGAATGCTTCAACGCCTCTTCTGGGGACGGGTTTGGCGACTGGGGCCTTGTATGGCAGTGACGTATATCACAAGATACTCGACGCACTCGCGGCGCGGCAATACCTCCAGAGCACTACAGAGGCTCCGCGATGCGGGTGCGGTTGCACATGCGCGGTTTGCTCGCCTGCCCGATGCGTCAGTTGCAGTTGCAGTTGTCCCAGCATCCAAAGGAAACCTACGACGTCCTTTCCCCACTTCCACTATCAGCATGCAGGGGCGCATGGGTGGGGAGATGGAGAGACAAAGCCCGGGAGAAGGGTGGGGGGTGGCCATGGACAAGGATGAGGGCCAAAGGCTCGTACGGATGAGATGTACGGAGCGGCCTAGTGAAAAGGGACATGTTTAGAAAGCTTCCGCATGTACACTCAGAAAAAAGTACTCGTCGTACGGGCGAAGTGTAACAAACGTGCCGGTAATACCAAAGTGAGCTTGACGACGGTCCCGACAACATCCGGAGCTAGTAACAGAAATGGGGTGCGGGTTTCGAAAAATTTCCATGCGTCGAGAAGGATATTTCAGCTGCATGATAAAGGCAGAGTGATAAAATCGGCCTGTGAAATCCACCAGATGTCATTACGAGCGATTTTGAAGAGCAGGATGAACAGACATACCTCAGCCTGCCGCAGTGGTCCACTAGGCTGTGCCGCATACGAGCACGCGAGATATAGAAGACAACAGCGAAAGCAGGTTCCGCATATCATGTTGAAGAGACCTGCCTCCCAGAGGTATGGAGTCAGAGGACGAAGAAGCAGGGGCTGTAGCTCGAGGAGGCGGGAGGAAAGGGTGACGAGGTCGGCTCAGTGCTGTTAAATAAATGGCGCAGGCTGAGGACTGTTGACACGGCATTCTGCGGGCCGGACGGACACCTGACTGTGCCGGGCCCGGACTCAGTACTCAAGCCGGACTGGTTGCATGGTCGATGCTACTTTCTCTGCACTGTATCTCACCTTTCGTCCTCCATCGCGAGCAACTGTTACCACTGGATTCCCAAATACTGCGTCTGACGGTGTCGACATGGCCTCCTAAATCGCAATCCTCGAGTCTCTCTTCGGATAGGTCATCGTCACAGTACGTCAAGGTTGGAGAACGCCGAATGTGAGCTGGACATCGGGCAGTGTCGGGTACGTATCTTCTGACGAGTGATGGCCCGGGGGTGGTCTCGGAAAGGTATCGTGCAAGAACAATCTCACAACCGTGACGGTGACGAATCTAGCTCGGGATATCAAGCACACCACGACGGCGTCCAGGTTGTCGTCGTCTCTCCGCGGGACAGCAAGTAGGCGACATCCAGGTCGCTACACTCTACCATCGTCCTCTGGGACGCAGCTAGCGGAGCCGTAGTCCAGCGATGGTTTCCACATTCTGGGACACGGCGGCTGGCGTTCAACGCTTCAAGCTCGCCAGGAGTGGGGACCATGACGCCGTCTGCATAGCGCGGTTCTCCTCGTGCGGGGGCATATCGTGCCGGGAGCGGCGAATTGGACGATGCGGGTGTGGAGGATCAGTGATGGTTCAAGCGAGTTCGTGGCGACGTTGTTCGGGCACGGTGCAGCGATCGAGCATGTCGCATTATCTCAGGCTGGGAGGACGCTGTTGTTTTGGCGTGAGGGATGGGTTGGGTGTCATTCGGCAGCTGCGAGATATCATTCCTGTGGACTGGGGAGAACAGCACCTTTACCGGGGACTCGCCGAGCATCGTACTTCCATCATTCACCCCATTTCCCACCGAGTCTATTCCCCGGGCCCCTTCACCAACGACCGCGAAGAACTCAGAAAAACCCACTTCCCTGGGGGCGTGCATTTCCTCCCCTGGGACTCAACTGTGCTCGTCGCCTCCCGAGTTCACCTTCCCGGCGATAGCGAGCTCTCCCTACCTCAGTGTACAGCTCTCGAGTCCTCCCCACGAGGGCACTGGCCATGACCACGCGCTGTGGTAAAGCGCTCATCGGTGTAAAGCCTGCCTGTATTCGTGGGCATCAGAAACTCGTCCAAGTTGAAAGCATCCTTTGAACATCCGGGCGACACGTCACTCCCATCCATTCGTACCACCTGCATCATCGTTCACTTTCTGTGGTAAATATCTCAGAATTATCTGTAGTTTTAGTCATCTTATGCCTTCCTGAAGTGCGAGACGGAGCACAACGATACAAAGCTACTGGAGACGAGCCCGCCGCCACCGACCTCACTTCCGTCCTCCGTAGATCCGCGCTCAGGTGGAGTGTGACCCTTCTTTGTCGGTCTGCCGTACTCATGAGATAGGTGGTGACAGAATCTGTCAAGGAACACCCCGCGCAATGTGCGCATTCAATAGTCGGTCCGGGCTGAATGTGCCGAGGCAACCAACTCTCAACGAAGAAGCCATCCCGCGGCAGATCAATGAATCGTCGCTCTCGCACAACTCCACACAATGAATATATGCATAAAATTGTAAGTCGTATTCTCCGGCCTTGCATTGGCAGCACAGGTCGATGCATTGTTTAAATGCGCGAGGTTGCTTTGTTTAGACACAAGACCGTAGGGTCGGTAGCCAAATGTCGGAACTGTAAGTCGTCGAATTCTTACAGCTTCTACGAGACACATGAGAAGACTCGACTTACAGCTCCGCGATTTATTTTTATTCAGAGGCATGCGCTGGCTCCCCATTTCGAATGCGACGAAGCCACCCAAACCACTCTTGGCCACCACACCATGGTCGGGGCGGACAACCGTGACCGGTCATCCTTGCCCAGTCATCGCAGCCGGTGAAGCAAACCGTCAGGGTCTTTCCCCCGCTCCAAAATACTTCAATGCATTGGGCCTCGCTGTCGTCGTGTTTTTTAACGTTCAGTGGATTCGCGAAATTGGTGGCGGTCATCTTCCACCTTGCCGTGCCTGGGATGATCGGTCAGATGCTTCTCCCCTCCATCTCTTTGACCTTTATTCAGCTCACTTCCTCACTTATAGATGGCTCTATTCCCGTATATAGAGCTCAGTTACAACAACATACATACCAGCACTAGGGCCGCAGCTTGTCACTGCATTATCAACACACGATGGGAGGCAGGCGCTGTCGTTCTAGTACCTTCGTTCAGCCATAGGGTCTCTCGCTGTCTGTACGGTGTCTGTGCGGCACCCTCTCTGTCCCCGTTCAACTTCTTTGGACACACCGTGGAAGTGAGGAGAGGATTCAACATACATAAACCACTCGGGGACGGACCGCGAAGACCGCTCCGTCACCCTTGGCGATTTCACCCCAGCTATGTCCTCATCCCCCTCGACTGACAAGAAAAAGCTCTCCACTGAGATAGTAACAGTGAATCATGTTGCGCTTTCGTCCTCACTGTCAGTGGATCACAAGAAGGTGCTCCGGAAACTGGACTTGCGCCTGATGCCGTCGGCGTGCCTGCTGTTTCTGTTTTATGCCCTGTAAGTCGCCGAAATTTCAATGATTTTTCTACATCCATGCAATTTCTGACCTCGTTCGTCAGTGGTCTCTCGAACATCAGTGCGTCAGACATTGATCTGTCCTCGCTCATTATCTGGCGTTGATTGCATGCGGTCGGTCATTGCAGCCAATGCGGAGGTCGCTGGGATGGGGAGAGACCTGCACTTTACGGGCGTTCAGTTCAACCTCTGCGTTGCGCTCACACTCGTCAGTCTCGTCCTTTTCAAAACAAGGGACTGCCAATCTCACCTGGCCTCCATTACGCAGATTCCGTCCTGTCTTCTTCCGTCGCCTTCGTGAGTATTCCATCAGCAGTTAACCATCCATCATGCTTGCCGCCCAGGTGCAGTCTCATCCGCTCTTGGTTGTGTAGGAACATCCTGTTGAAGAAGATTGGTCCTGCGCGCTGGCGTAAGAGCACTATAGTCCCTCTTGCACTGTGTGTCGACGCTGATTCGCGCTGGTGCATGCAGTCCCTCTCATCATGTTTGTGTGGGGGTCCATCGTCGTCTCGATGGCCTTTGCCCGGAACTTTGCAGGATTGATGATGTGAGTCCATCGGACCGCTCGTACTGTTCTGCAAGTACTTACGGTCATTCGTGCCCTCTTTCCCCTTGAAGCGCACGTGGACTTCTTGGGGCGACTACGGCAAGTTACAATATCATGTCTCTGGTCCATGTCTCCCGCTCACTAGCTTCGCGTTTAGGCCGGTGTGCTGCCCGGGGTGACGTACTATCTGTGCGCGTGGTACCCGAAGTTCGCTCAGGCCAAGAGAATCGGTCTCATGTTTTCCGGGGTGTCTCTTGCTGGCGGCTTCGGTGGCCTTCTGGCCTACCTCATTCAAGACAAGATGAATGGGTATTGCTCTCCCAACTGAACGAAGCTGGGTTGAGAGCTGACTTAATATTGATATTGATATCAGGCTCGGTGGCCTAGCTGGGTGGTGTTGGATCGTAAGTCGCCCATGTCTCCCGTCTTACTCTGCACTGAATATCCTCGGATCAGTTCCTGTGCGAGGGCCTAAGTATGTGCTTCGAAGCTCTTGAAAGTGCTGCGGACACTATTGACGTATGGCCTAGTCACGGTCCTCATCGCGATCATACTCTTCTTCTATATGTACGACGTGAGTCGTTCCAGCATCCGAGTCTTCTCAAACCTCCCTGACGTTCGCTGTTTGCAGTACCCCGAGAACGCCACCTTCCTCACCGACGCAGAGAGGGCTTGGCTTCTCGAGACCCTCAAGCTAGATAGTGCGGGAGGTTCCAAGAAGTTCAAACGCAAATTTATAGTCCAGGCGATATGTGACCCAAAAATGTACCTTTTCGCATCGTTATATTTCCTGTGAGTCCCCTGGTCGCCGTTTTCCTCTGCTTCCGCTGATCCCGATGGCACAGGAGCTCGATACCGGTGGTGTCTTTCTCCACCTTCCTGCCGACGATCATCAACGGGATGGGCTTCTCCTCCACCAACTCCCAGATCCTCACCGCCCCGCCTCTCGTGGCAGCCTGTATCGTCACGGTCTGTGTATCCTACCTGTCGGACAAGAAGCACTTGCGGGGGCCGTTCATTCTCGCTTGCTGTCCCATCGCGATCTTGGGGTACGCCCTGCTCATCGCTACGAAGGCGTTAGCTGCTCAATACATCGGGAGCGTCCTGGTCCTGGCCGGTCTTGTGCCCGCTGTTGCGATGCAACTGTCGTGGACGGGGGGAAACTTCGCTGGAGAACTGAAGAGGGCTGTCGTCATTGGCCTCGTCCTTGGGTTCGGGGGCTTCGGAGGGCAAGCGTCTCGTTCGCGGGCCCATCACAGACTCGGATGGCTGACGACTCGCACGCGATGTCTTCTGACCGCACAGGATCATCGCGTCATTCATCTACAGGCTACAGGACAGTCCTCGGTACACTCTCGGTCATACAATCTGCATCTCAAGCGTCTGCATGTTGTACGTCCTGCCGCCGTGTTCAATGTCACAAACAAGTGATGACTTCGGCTTTGATGCAGCTCTGCGATGTGCACCGTGGCAATACTCACGCTGAAGACGCTCAACAAAAGGAAGATCGCACAATGTGAGCGTGATGGACTCACGTTGGCGGACGAGGATGCATTTGCGGAGTTGGGCGACCGCTCGCCGTTGTATCGGTGAGTCAATCTCGTGAGTTCCAGAACCAGGTCGTTGGCTCATCCTCTCCATCCTCCCAGATACATGATATGAAGACACTTTTCCCCTGTATATGCATTCATCACTTTCGTCTATTTTTTGGTCGATTTAGCTGGACATTCTCAGTTGAACATAGCAGAACAAAAGAAACGAGTACAGTGATGCCCAATGAAGACAATTTGTGTCAGGTCGTGTTAAGTCACAAAGAGGGGTGATTCTCAGAGCCCAGAGCATAACTCGTCAACGTCCTAGATTGAGGGCGACAGGTACACTAGTGGGGCAGTGGGAGAAGACTTGTCCCACCGCCCATACATCAGAATCCTTTTATACATAGCTTATCTAAGCTGAGGTGCTAATGGTAGAGGATACTATAC
>JAKLMY010000500.1:0-15998 GCA_022814645.1 Ganoderma meredithae | reverse complement strand
GGAAACCACATATGGTAACAAGGAATGCATAGCCGCTGAGGCAGTATCCACAGCCTCATCCCTCCGGACCGTCCTTCTGGTATACCCGGAGTTCAACAATTGTGGTCTGCAAGGCTCGTACCCTCGGCACAGAGCTGCTGGCCACAGATGGCCCCGGCATCCATGCACATGATGCACTGCTTGTGCACACGTTCGTGCACAGCTAGATATCTCTGACTGGCATATGATGACTTGTGTGCATAGGCTCGCTGCTCGCCGATACAGCAATAAACCGGTTCTTCGGAAGGCAACTTTGTTTGCTCACTGGTGCTGCCCTATGCTTATTTGTCCAAAATTGGGGTGGATAATATCTATAAGCACCGTGATTGCTACAGTAGAATGCTAGGACACACCATGGGGACTCAAAGAACATTGAATACCATCTCCTTGTTATTGGGCCTGCATGGGTCCTTTGGACACCTTGATTTTGCCTGATGCAGCAGTGTTTTTATCTAAGTGAGAGTAGCCAACGATACCCAAGACACAGAGATATTTAATGGCAAAGAAAGCCTGTTGGCACTTGTCCAAAGGAGCAAAGGGCCCAGGTACTCAAAGTGAACTTGAAGAAAACATTTGCCATTTGCCTGTACAAGTACAAGCATGTTACTGCTTTGAATGTTCTCAAAAGCAATATCTATATGCATTCATATGTCATGAGTCCAGTTTGGTTGCTGGAGCTCACATCAATCATGAACAACCCACTACAGCCCATGCTTTCCGAAGGACCAGTTTAAGTATTAGGGGTGGTCAGAGTTGGTGATTCTCCTGCCAATTCTGGGTCATTTCTCGAGCAATTTTGAGAAAAATGAAGAACCTTGAATCATCCTAGAATTGCAGTAGGCTTGACAGCCCCACTTTTGTGACTGATTAATCACAGGCATTATAGGTCACTTCAACAAGTATTTGGGGCCACCAGAAGCAGCCAGAGAATCGAGGAGGCAGAAATGGTGATTCTGGATTTGCTTCTGCAAAAATGGTGTTTTTGGCTCATTTCTGTCTAAGCACCCAATTCCTGAATAAATCCGACCTCGATTCTCGCAAGAAGCGGATCCCAGAACTGACCTCAGAAATGAGCAGAATCACCAACTCTGACCACCCCTACTACCCGCAATCTTGAAAAAGTCTTTGCTGAGCGTCCCCGCAGCCACAATGCACGACCTCAAGGCCTCATGAGTTAGTAATAGCAGCTCACCCTTGTCCTGGAAGTGGGTGGACACTGCGGGCTGAAGCTGAGTGTTCATTTCATTTCAATGTTCACCTCCGGTTTGACTTAGACTAAACTGCTTACTTAACGTGTTATTTGTCCTATTACTTACAGTATTTGAAGACTCGTACAAACGATGTTGTAGCCAATAAGGCAGATCATGCAGATCGGCCGGCCGATCGGGTCTCGACGGATCATTATCCCGTTATCCCATGATCTGCTGGATAACGGGATGATGACGGTTTCACGGACGTTCTCAATTATCCTCCTTGTGCAGGAGACATAAGAGATTCATGAATCCATGGATCATGATGTGCTGTTCCAGGCCCATGAACATTGAATCTGAACTGCTAGCACAGCGAGTACTCGAAGAACAAATCGATCAGATAATTCAACTTATTTCCCCTCGATAGTCCCTCCTGATCGATGCCAATGTCAGTCCTTGTCAGTAGTTGTCAGTCATAGCCAGCACGACGGAGTACTGACGGAGTCGAAGGGGAGCGGAAATATATTACCGCATATGGGTGCACTAAATCGTGAGAGTCTATGTCGGCCCAAGTAATCTGACCGATTGGATCTCAGAGAAGAGCGCATCAGCGCCGTCCAAATGTACGCCGTCGGGAATTGTCACATATGGTAACTCTGGCGCCCGTGGTGGCTATGGACGTCATACTTGCGTCCGGTGGACAAGCACCTTGAACGATCGACTCCTGACTCCGAGCCAACACGGAGGAGTGTTATTTTGACTCTGTGTGAGCTTCGGGGGACGCATATATGCGCTCGTTATTCGATAGTCTTACTGAGGGAAGAGAACCGAAGCGGAAGCCAGTCGAGACCGGGTACTCACGAACAGGGCGCGGGCGCGTACGGTGTGGAAAAAAAGCTTCCCAGGGTATCAGCATACAACCGACCCGCACGTCATGAGGTGCTGGGCCTGCGTCCGTCTCCATCCTGCCACTCAGCGCTCCCACTGCGGGCCCATTCCTCTGGGACGGGGCGATTGGAAAGCAAGACTCACCGAGGCGCGGAAAGGCAAAGGAGGTACGGACATTGCGCCGTATCGATCTCCGAGTCCCAGTCTGCGCACGGCCAGGGAGGCCTCGGTGGCGTGCGCGTCGAGCCTTCGGCGTAGACTTTTCGCGTCTTCCCGGGACGAGCTTCTGGGGGACTCTCACGGCGTCGTGCGCTGTGCTCATGGAAGCGGGAGATGGTATGGAGGGATGCCGTCGGCGGAAGGCGAGGAGGTAAGTATTGGAGATGGACCGGGGCGCGGGGTTGCAGGCGGTTACATGATGCCAGGCAGGGATCACATATGCACCGGCCGTCGACGTCGCCATCCCCTCCTGCGTGCGCCTCGCGTGGCCAGGCTTGATCCCGCCGCCTGCATTAGCCCTTGCGTGGGTCTGGGAGAGAGGAGGAGGATGGGCTGGGCTGGGCCGGGGACTGGGAGGGAGGGGCGTAGATCGGGGAGGAGGAAGGGGAGGAAGAGGAGAGTCGACTCGGAAGATCTACGATCTAGATCTGGGCGAGCGGGGGGGATGAGACGAGACAAGCGGCGTGGTATCCTCTTCCAACGCCTCCGTATAAATACGGCCTCGTCCCGGGGCCTGTCCCCCACCCCCGCCCGCCGTCCGCCCGTCCGCCCGCGCGAGCATCGAGAACGACGAGGCAAACGATGACCACCCCCAAAGAGGCAGCCCGGGCGCTGCCGCCGCACTGGGGGCGTGACTGTGTGACTTTTGTGCGTGTTGACCCTTGACCCTGGTCACCGCCCCGCTGCCAGTGCCCGTTCTCGAGCCTCGAGCCGTGTCGCACTCGCAACCCACCGCGATAAGTCGGAGAGCTCAGCGCGGCCTCGGACGCACTTGCAACGCCTGTATTTCCGTCCATCCTCCACGATCTGATCCTCCCTCCCTGCGCACCCCGTGTCTCCCGCTTTTCTTCTCTTTTCCCTTGGCCTCCTTCGCAGCCCGACATCGATTTCACCGTCCGAGCCATCCCGCCTCCCGCGTCCCGACTCCTGTCCCCGTTCCTGCCTCCCTCTCCCGACCCGTGAGCTCCCTCCCGTGCCTCTCCCCTCCCCGCCACGTGCCTTCCCCCTTCCTCCTCACGCATCCACTGCTGACATGCCACTTCCACCAGGCGCCCCTTCCTTGGTTTCCACTCAACGATACGTCCAAATAACGTGACTTCTCCCCAGACGTAAGTCCTGTCCCTTCTCCCGTCCCCCAGCGTGCTTCGTCCCGCCATGAGGCCTTGTTGTCGCCGTCGTCGCGCCCAGCGCTCGGCGGCTCTGGGCCCGACCCGAACCACGCGTATTCCTCCCGCTTCAAACGCGTCCTAACCCTTCTCTTTCGTTCTAGGGCGGGTCTATCAAGTGCAGGGTTTTGGCAGCGAGCACTATTGGTAGAGGTTATTAGGCACATTTTGGGTGAGTGTTTACTTCTTGGGCCTGCCGCGACTGGCCTACGTGGTAGTTGTCGAGCATGAACTCGCGCCCCGAACCCGGTGCCCGCCCTCTTCCCCAACCCTACGCGTCCCACACGACCAGGAAACGTTGATTTCGCACGACACGGGTCGACGTCAGCCGCGCTGTGGCCATGCTCGCGCTTGCGCTCGCGGCCGTGCGCGGTGGCCTGCGTCTCCATACGCGGCCTTTCCCGCGTTCATGACCGCATCCTTTCTTGGGTTACACATTTAATCGACCCCAGTGCGAGTTGCTATATCAGATCCTGCGACATCTCGAGAGGCAGAGTCTGAGTGTCACAATGGAGGCATGGATATGGTGAGGGAAGCGCGCATCCAGTTGGTAGGAAGGGGGAAGAGCAGCCGCGCGCGGCCCATGTAGTGGCAAACGTACCATGGCAGTGGCCAGGGCTGGATGACGAGCAGTGGTGCTACGGAGCGACGGCTCATCGCCGTCCGAGAATCCTAGATGTTTGACCTTCCTGTATGCGACTCTTCCTGTATGTGATGCTGACATTCATGCTACAGACGACATACAGACTGTATTCACGTAATTCTTTGCTCACGCGCACACGCGCGCGACCCTAACACTCGCTCAAAAGTTATCTGCAGACGGGTACGTTTCATCCACGGTTGACACAAGGGAAGTCTCCCAGCCATTACTGACGCGACGCGATGGATACCCAGGAAACTGCGGCTTCAACGGCGACAGCTGCACCCTAACACGACATCCGCGACGCCATCGAGTCTGCGGACTCGCATTTCACGATGAATACCTCGCCCCAGGCGGACCTCTCCCAGGGCATCAACCCTGCCTTCCTATCCGGCGGAGGCGGCGGCTTCCCTGGCGGTGCGAATGGCCCGGCCGGCGGCCTCACGCCTCAACAGCTACAACAAATGCAGGCCATGCGCGCGATGGGTGGCGGCCAAGGCGGGATGAACCCCGCCATGTTTCAGGGCGGCGGCGGCGGCGGTATGAACCCTGCGGCGCTCATGAACGGCATGGGTGGCGGCGGCGGAATGGGCGGAGGAGGAGGTGGCATGGGTATGAACGGCCGAATGGCACAGTACCAGCAGATGCAGGCCCAGGCTCAAGCCCAGCGGATGAATATGGGAGGCGGTGGCGGCGGCGGAATGGGCATGAACATGGGTATGGGGATGGGCATGAACCCGGCTCAGCTTCAACAGCAGATGAACATGATGGGAGGAGGTGGCGGAATGAACGGGATGAATGGGTTGGGCGGGATCAATCCCGCCGCACTCGGTGGAGGCATGGGCGGCGGAGGGATGAACATGATGGGCGGGATGGGGAACATGGGTGGCATGGGCGGTAACATGAGCGGTATGGGGAACATGGGGAACATGGGTATGGGCAATATGGGTGGTGGAATGGGCGGGATGGGCGGCATAAACATGGGTATGGGCATGGGTGCGTCGATCTGTTTCTAAACTTCAATGCTGACTACCGACTTCTCTCTCTTTCGTCTCTATGTAGGCGGTGGCTCGATGACGTCCCCCACAAGCGGCTCCTCCCAGCTCCCGAACGTCTCTGGTCACGGCATGTCCCAGCAGTCCCCGTCGACACCCAATTCGAACACGCCCTCAGGTCAAGGCGGACATCCACCAGGCTTCGGGAACCTAACTCCCTCCCAGATACAGCAGCTCCAGCAAGCGAACCCACAGATGAAGGCGATCCAGATGCAGCGCTTGATGCAGGCGCAGATGTCTGGAGGCGGAGGAGGGATGCAGGGAATGGGCATGCAAGGAATGCAGAGCATGGGTGGCGGCGGCATGCAGGGTATGCCAGGAATAGGTGGGATGACTCCCGCCCATCTGCAACAGATGCAGATGCTGCAGCATCAGCAGCAGCAGCAGCAAGCGGGCCATGGCCAGATGGCCCGCCCGTCATCGTCTGCGTCGTATCCTCACCAGCGCATGTCGCAGGGCCAGCTACAGCAACCGGCGACTCCTCAGCCTGGCCAACAGGGGCCGGGACAGGGACAGCAGCCTCACGCGCCCCAGCCACAAATGGGCACCATGGGCCCGCCTTCTTCCATACCACCGCGCCCTCCGACCGCGGCTTCGCAACATGGACACGGGATGCATCACCCTCACGGATTCCCACATGGGGGTCCCTTCCCTAGCCCAAGTCCGCGCCCCGGTACCGCTGCTGGTTCACGACCGGGCACCGCACAAGGTCAAGGTCAGCCGCAAAGTCAAGGACCACAACAAGACGGTCCCGCCGCGCCAATGCCTGTTCCACACGGCAGCATGCCTACATCCATCTCGGGGGCCATACCCCAGCGTCCAGGGACGAGCCATTCGATGGGTGCGCCTGACAACGTGCAACACAAGGTCCCCAGTCGGCCTCCGACCGCGACTGGTCACGCGCCTCCCCAAACACCTCGCCAACAACCCCAGCAACTCGTGCAACAGCAACAGCAAAGCCAGATAAAGACTTCTCCGACACAACAAGGATACCCTCCTATCGCGCCCGCTCCTCTTCCTGCTGGCGCGCAGATGCCTGGCTCACCGCACGTCGGGGTGAAACGCAAGGCCTCCGAAACTCCCGGCCCCGCGCCGTCAACGCCTGTTCCGGGCCCCGGACCGGGCACCCCGACGCCGCAGATCGCGCGCTCGCAAAGTCAAAGCGCGAGCGCGACAGGCATCTCTGGCATGGGTATCACAGGGAACGTCGGGCCTGCGCCTGGGGTGCAGGCGCAGCAGCAGCCGAATAACGCGAGCCAGAGCTCGCTGATGGGCGGCGCGGGTGGCGGGATGATGCCTCCGCCCGTCCTTCCTCGTGGAGCCGTCAATCAAGGCCAAGGTCCTGATGCCGGCGGAGTGAACCTCGGGATGAACCTCGGGATGGGCCCGCGCCAGGGCGGCGCGCTGAACGTTAACACTAACCTCATGGCCAGTATGGGCATGGGCATGGACGGGACGCAGTCTGCGGTCCCACAAACCCAGCGACAGACCTCGCTGCCGCCCGCGTCGGCGTCGCCCTTCCAGCAAACGAGCTCGTCCAGCGTCCCCATCCCGGGCATGATCGGCGGCGCACCAGCCAAAGCCGTTGTCAAGCCTGGAACGTCTCCCGCTCCATCTGCGCAGCCGCAAGCTCAAACGCCGCCCGTGAAGCAGGAGCCAGCCCCGGCGGTGGCGACGGTCACGCAAACGAAGATTGTGCCGAAACTCCCGCAACTCCCACCCACGGTACAGCTCGACGAGAAGGTGACGCGCGTCACCGTCGTGCCGCTCGCGGACTCAGACAAGCCCATCCCCCCGCTGCGCGCGGATGAGGTCGCTAGCGTGCAGACATGGCAGAAAGCGGACAAGGAGTACGAGGCGCGGCATGCGAAGATGCGCGAGCGGATGACGGCGGAGATGAAGCGCACTGTGAGCTCGCCACGGGCGTGGTGGGAGAAGGACTTCGCACTTGCAGACGGGGCGGCTGAAGAGGCGGCGAAGCGCCGGGCGAGGGGTGAGAAATGGCAGCTGACGGGGCTGAAGAGCCAGAAGGAGAGGGAGATGAAGGACAAGAAGAGGGTCGGGAAGAGGGAGGGGATCAGACTGTAAGTGCCCGTTCGGTTTTCTCAGGGCTTGCGCGCTGATAGGTGTGTTCATTCGCAGACCAAGGAGGGTATCGGATGAGGATGCCTCTCGGCCGGAGCAGCTTGTGCCGATCCGGTTAGAGTTCGACGTCGAGCACCACAAGATGAGGGATACCTTTGTATGGAACTTGAATGGTGAGTGCCTAGAGGCGAATGTATGCGCGCTATATGCTGACATTCTCTAGACCCCATTATCACCCCCGAGATATTTGCGCAGTCTGTGGTCGACGACTACTCGCTCGCCCCCAGTTACCATGCAATCATCACCAAGGCCATCCAGGAGCAGCTCAGCGATTATAAGGCGCACTCGGCGACTTTCGGCGAAGACGGTGTCATGATTGATGGCTCCGAGGATATTACAAATGGCAAAATTCCCGACGAGGACTTGGCGTGGTGGGAAGCTTGGAGGAAACGGGTGCGTTCCGAGGCGCTGTATAAGCTCCCCAACCCACCCGATCCCCGGACTCGCAAGCGGAGGAAGGTCGTCAAGGACGAGGCTGTTGAGCAACCGAATGGCATCCCTGGAGACGTGCCAATGACAGTCGACGACTTTGAGGAGGACGAGAACTTGATGCACGAGGAGATGCGGATCTTGGTCAAGGTACGTTGTCGGTTTGTCCTGCGAGTGGAACAGTCCCCTGATCAGCGTCTCTTTGGACCTGCACTCATATCCCACACCCCAAACAGTTGGACATCATCGTCGGCTCGTACAAGCTTGAAGATCAGTTTGAATGGGATCTCGAGAACATAGATCCGACCCCAGAACAATTCGCTGAGATCTACTGCACCGATCTTGGACTTGGCGGCGAGTTCAGGTAAGCGACCTGCCCCTCCCCCTCGCGATGTCGAATCGCCGGTGGCTAAAATCCCCTGTGAAGGACGTCGATCGCGCACTCTATTCGCGAGCAGGTCCAGATCTATCAGAAATCGTTATTCCTCGTGGGCCACCCCTCCGACGGTTCCGCGGTGCAAGACGATGATCTTCGCATGTCGCTTCTGCCGTCGCTCACGTCCGGTGCCCGCTCCATGGAGCAAGTTAGCGCGTTCACGCCACAGCTCAACTACCTGAGCGAGAGCGAGCTGGAGAAGAACGAGAAGGACCGGGAGAAGGAGCTCGCGCGTCGTAAGAGGAAGACAACTCGTGGACGCCGTGGCGTTGCACTTCCAGATCGCGAGCCTCCCAAGACATACCGCACCCCAGCCATCGGCTTCCCTGAGATCTCCCCCGCAGCGCTTGCCCTGGCTGCTGCCGCTGCTGCTCCCACCTCTCGTCGTGCTGCCGCTGCCGCTGCCTCGCTTACGATAGCGAATATGGTTGCGTCGGAGAACAGAGACGATCGGGATCCAACCCGTCTTATCCTGCCTCAGACGCCCATTGCGCCCGTTGTGCCAACCCCCGCTCCCGCTCCTGCTCCTTCGAAGGAGAAGAAGGCCAAGGGTCTCTTCAAGCCTCCCTCATATCCTTCCTCTGTGCTCCGCCCACGTGCAAACGTCAAGGCGCCAACCCCCTCGACTGCCGCCGACGTTTCCAACCTGCCGCCACCACTCGAAAACGACCTCCCTGCGCCGAGCAGTAGTGGCATCGACAGACAAGGGTCGAAGGTCGTACTTACTGCCAAGCGGGTCAAAGAGCTCGAGCGGGAAGCGAAGGAGAAAGAGTATGCTGATGGGCAGCACGCGAACATGATTGATGGCGTTTGGCACTGCTCGAATTGTGGATGCCCCGAGAGCATCGCTGTCGGGCGTCGCAAAGGTCCATTGGGTGACAAGTCGCAGTGTGGTACTTGTGGTGAGTACTTGCGTTCATGTAATGCTTCGTTGCGATGTTGAAGCCGTGTGTGTAGGCAAGTACTGGCACAGGCATCGTCGACCAAGGCCGGTCACTTACAACTCCAGCTTGGACTACCACTTGGGCCTCATGCGGGCCGAGGAGCAACAGAAGTCTGCTGCCAAGCGGAGACGTCCCCAGTCAACCATTGTCGAGGAAGTCAAGCCTCAGATTGCTGATGACGAGGATATGGGAACCCCTGCTCCAAGGTCGAAGTCAAAGGTTGCCAAGGAGACGTCGGCAGTTCCCGACGGTGGGCCATCCGAGGCGCCGGATAGAGCTATATCTCCCGTCTCGACAGCTTCAAGTGGGTCAGAGCCTCCCCTTGCTCATCGTGTCAAGATGAATGGGACGCATTCAAAGTCCGCCCCTCCGGTGCCTCCAGAAACTGAGGTCAAGGTCGAATCAGCGAGTGCGTCACGCGTCGTATCACCCCCAGAAGCATCTCCTCCCCGTCCGGTGCCCTCTGCGCCTCCTGTTCAAAACCCACCGGTAGGTGTGGGTACTCTGCTCGCCTGCATCTCGGGCGCTAACACCTCTCTCCTGTAGCTCGCGACCCCACAATGGCTGACGGACTCTATGACGGCAATGCAGGCCAAGTACCCTGACGATAACTTTGAGGCGGTCATCCGCAAGAACGCGACCAGTGGGATCTACGAGTTCCGCATCAAGTGCGCCGACTGCCCCGGGAAGGTGCGCACTCCATGTCCGGCTCTCGCGTTGACGTTCAACTGGCTCATGGCTTGCGGCCATAGCATTATACGCCTGGTCCTGGAGAGACCTTGACGAACTTCGAGGTCCATCTAAAAAATCGCCAACACCGCTCCAAGGTCAATGCGCGGCTGCATCCGCCGACGGAGCCGTCGTAGATGTTGTCGTTTTCCTTTTGAATGTCATATTGTCAATGCTATCCGGATCATGTTGTGCTTGTGATTAGCTATTTTTTTTCCTGTCCTGTCCTGTGTGTATTGTATCTCCCATGTCCTCTAGGACGCACCAATGCTATATCGGACTTACGTCTCTCATGCGAACCCAACTGTGAACACGGAACCTACGTTGTTACGTTCTGCACCGATCATGTGAACGAGGGCTGATCCTGGTTCTTTTCTCAGAGTTGGTTGGGGCTTTGGATATCCTGATTCTCGTTAGGACGCATTCGCATTCACTAGACCGGGTGATTTTAGTAAGTCCTACATTTCACCGCTTATCTCTTCAATTGATGGTCGATCGTCTGGGAGACCCTTGCGAACACGGCCTTCGACAGCCGTTATGAAATCGTCGAGTTTACCCATCGAAAATGGATGTCCGAAACCGTCTGGATTTAAAGGCGCCATAGGGTCTTCTTCAGTACCCACTAGTCAGGTATTTCCGTGTCCTTTTCTATCAGCAAGTTCAATGCTTATTGTATCACGCCCAAGCCTGGGACAAAACGCATGCTAAGTATACGGGCTTCCTCTCCCATGTGCTCCCAACTGCGGACCCTACACGTCCACTCTCACGGCTACGTGATAAGCAATAAAATGTCTACACTACTACAATGTGCACAGCCCGTCCAGCCGCAGCGGGAAGACGGAGATAAACCGCGTGTTTAGCTATGTATATCCCAGTCACTCTTCCTCAGCAGCACCTGTGGCCGTGGGCGAATCCAAGGCGTCCGCGTTGTCGTCCTCGAGGACGGCGATGGGCGTGTCGACCACAGCAGCACCAGGGGTGGTCTCGCTCTCGCTCTTCTGCTTCTTCTTAGCGGCCACATCGCGGGCAGCGGAGGTGATGTCTTCCCCGAAGATCCGCAGGCTCAGTGCGCTATTGCGAGAGGCACCGGAGATGAAAAACGAGAAAGAAACCGGGATGAGCTCTGGACAGCGGTCGCACGGAGTATGGGAAAGGAAGTGGAAAGAGGCCGAAGGATGCCGGCAGGAGGGAGGGGGGCTACGGCAGGTGCAGTCAGGACGTACCTTTTCGCCCGCTTGTCGAGCATGAGCATGACGGACACGTTCGACTTCCAGATGGGCAAGACAAGCTCGTGCGCGAGCCTTCCGTGCAAAATCCGAGCCAGCACGGGGCACGAGCGTGCACAGGGTGAATGGGTGAGCCTAGGTTCAGGGAATAGGGCAGGATCCGGCTACTTACGTAGCGTCGCCCAGCTGGCCAGGCTGGAAGCGGGCGACGTAGCTGCCGTTGGCTAGACCGCGCTCTGTATTAGTGATGCTGGATTGCAGGGAAGACAAATACCAGATAGCCTATAGGGACGGGAAATGCAGAGGGGGGAAGGGAAAGAGGGTAGAGGAGGCGAGCGCGCACCTTTTGCTTCTATCATCGATCGGAAGGGCTCTGCGAAGCCAGATGTGAGTGGGTAGTAGCTCTCCATGAGGATCCGGAGCGCTGCGAAGTCCGCGTGGGCGACCGCGCGGGGCCCTACGAACGGGAGGACGACGGGCAGGCCCTCAGCGAGGACGCGGAAGTGCGAGTCGACGCCATCGCGCTTCGCCTCGGATCCCTCCTGCTTGCCGAAGACCTTGGTGCCGCACGTCATTAGTCGAATGCGCGCGAAGTCATTGTGTTGCACGACGCTCTTCACGATATCGTTCACCATATACAGCGAGCGCACGGTGTCCCCCACCGGGTTGCGCACAAGCATGTTCCCCCCCGGAAAGTTCGCGCTCAGGTCGAAGTTCTCGCTGTACAAGCGGCGAACGTGATAAATAGTGGCTTGGACAGGGATAGAAAACGGACGTACAGGCATGCTGTGACTATAGGGTCATCCGGTTCGATGAAGGTGTACGGATTCTCCTTGAAGTGCGCACTAGCGCCCTCCGCCGTCTTGCCTTTCTTGAAGCGTATTTTGGGTTCAGCGCGCGGCGCCGTGTTCGTCGAGGCGGGCTGGTTGACTTCCATTGAAGCTTCCTCCGGCTCTTCAGGGAGCTCTTCGTCAGCATCGTCCGGCTGTTCTCCCTCCGGCTCCTTGTCGTCCTCTCGCGTGTCAAGCCTCGGCTTCTTGATGTCGGTCCTGTCTAGCCCTTCAGCCGCATCTGCTGTACGCTTAGTGGACGCTGCGGGTGGCCTCACGGGCTGCCTCTTCTGCAGAATCGCAACGAAGAATCCGCCCGTGTCCTGCAGGTGAGGGTAGATACGAAGACTGAAAATCTCTAGTCAGTCCAGACCGACCCAGGCAAACTGGGAAGGCGGAGGATCAACACATACCAACGAGTGAGCCCCATGCTCTCGGCCTCCTCAGGGGAGGGCGGCCAATGCGACTCCAACATCTTGCTGCCTGCACGTTCCGACTCATCTAAGGATTGTACATACTCGTCGTACGTCGCAAACTCGGTGTTGATCTCCCTGGTCACCGTCGGCTTCCAGGCAGTCAGGCCCGGACGGTAAATCAGGCCGGGGAGATGGTTGGACATATCCACCAACTCGAACCCTACACGCCCCGGCGTGCCGAGCCGCGGTTAGCCCTATGCGCTTCTGTGAGGTAATGCCTGACTGCAGCGGACGAACCTGGGATGGACTTGAGCGCGGCAGCGACCACAGCCTCGTTCTCGACCGGGTTGATCGAGCATGTCGAGTAGACAATGCGACCGCCCTTCTTGAGCATGCGCATCGCCCGCTGGAGGATCCGGAGCTGCAAGCTAAGCGACCCGCACATCAGTGCCCCATATCCACAATGCAACCCCATCCTCCCGACGGCCCGACATCAACCTCGAGCATCACGGGAAGCAGCATGGCCAACGCCTGCCGCGACGGATAGCGGATTACGGGACGGAGCGTACACGCGTACCTGTGCAAGCCATTGCCGTCCATGGGCGACCAGTGCTTCCAGATGCCGGGGTTCTTGCGCAGCGTCCCGTCGCCGCTGCAGGGCACGTCGCACAGGATGCGGTCGAAGAGGAGCTGGTACTGCTTCTTGGCCGCGACGCGCGCCTTGGTGCCCGCCGCGAATGACGTCTGCCCCGAAGGTATCTTGATCGCGGGGAAGATCGACGCGTCGAGGTTCGTGACCATCAGCGCGGGCGACGGCAGACGCGCCGCCTGGTGGATGAGCAGGTGCGTACGCTTGTAGTCCGAGTCGTTCGCGATGAGCAGCCCGGACGGGAGCGAGGAGGCCGTGAGCGTGTCGTGCGCGTGTAGTGCTTCGAGCAGCTGAGCGGTCTGAGGAGAGGGGGTCAGGGTCTGCTGGGTATACGCGGTAGTCGGGGACGCACTTTTGATCCAGGAGCGGCGCACATGTCCATGACCTGAAAGAGAAAGAAAAACATGGTCATTTTCACGGTGCGATGCGATGTATGTATGTGTGAATTGCATCCAAAGATATGCCTGGGGGTATATGCGACACAAGACGATGACCCTGTATGCTTGTATGCAGTGGCCAATCTCACGCTAATAGCTCAACATGTTCGATGTTTCCTTACAACGTTATCACATACGATGGAGTGATCCTTGGAGGCAGTCTAGGCGGATAATACCGCCGGCGTGTCCCCTACCAAGTCGTAACGAGACTGGAAACTTACTCGATGATGGGGTTCCACCTCAAGGAAGAGTGGTGGTAGCATGCTCACTGCTTCCTGCCGTGAAATGTTTCCCTGTACCGGAGTATCCGTGAGCGAACGCGGCTCGCCATATCCTAGAAAAACCTGGGACTTACAACTTCCGTCTCAAAGACTAAAAAGGAATGGAATTTCTTCATTTCTGGAGATTTTCTGAGGACCTTCTTAGCGACATTGAACTGCCACGCCAGTCCATCGGGATACCTGCATCGATATGAAATCTCAGCGACAATAGCGATGAAGACGCGTGCCGTTAATGTGGACAAACCATGGTATCTGCTGCGGTGGCGACACCGCCTCTCCTTCGAACACAACACCGGCCAAGTGAGGGACATGAACGTCTTTGATAATGTCGTTCAAAAGCCGTGCCGCTCTATGAAGAAAGCAGTATGAGCACGAGGTGAATATGGAGGATCAGGGCCACTTGCTGGCGGCTTCCGGCTACGCGGAAGGTGGTCGGCAACGGGTCTCGCATAGCCTCGAGGAATTGTTCCCATTCTCGTTCTGGGAGTATATTTTGTGCCTTGTAGTATTTTTCGAGCCGGTCGTTGTGCATGTGTTCGCGCTCGATGACGTCTGTGCGGGACCATGCGGGATCATCGCGACCACTGTTGCCCTTGCCCTTTGGGCCCTTTCCCTTCTGTAATTCGGTTAGCATTCCTTGTGATTCTCTTCTGTATTTTCCAGACCTTTCTAGCCATAGTCCTCTGGTTGCCGCAAATTTGGCGGTGGAGTGGATGTCTGCCCAGGGCCCGCCTCAGTCTCCATCCTCCATGCATCGGGCGCTTAATGGAATAGATAAATTTGTTCATCTTATCAGATAACATCCGAGTATTCCCGGCCACAAGCAGCGGCTCCTGGCGGTTGTCCATCCCCAACTCTCCCTCTTGCCCTCAGTCCGTGTGCTCGTCGTCCGGAAATCAATCAAGCCTCATTTTCCATCGTACTTTGGAAGTGTAATACCGTTGAAGGCGGTATTCAGCCAACAAAAGATGCCTCGTGGCGAAGGCGACCATCTCATCACCACGTTTTACGAGGACGGCCTCCGCCTCGCGCATCTGCGACGGCGCGAGTCTCCCCGCCATCCTCAGGTTTAGGGCAATGCTATCAGACACCTGCAGATAGTGCGTATGCTGCGCTGCCACATGTTCTGGATATGATGAATATCTTTCCCAGCCTCGTACCAGCTACACGACCACGACACCCGGCCGCGCGAAATCCTCTGGCCTTCACAGTGGCCTGCCCTTCGCCGTGCTCATGACCGCACTGTAATCTGGTATCCCTTTGTAGAGGAGATGCTCTTTACGTCCGCCTCCGAGCCACACGTCAACCGTGGACGACTTCTCCGAGTTCTACACTGCGCTCGATCCAGCGGAGGTCCTTCCAAACCCTTGTAGCCAGCATCCAGGCTCCGCCTATCGGTCTATTGCTCTTTCGGTCCAAGTGAAGATCTTTCCTACAAGAGACGTCTCTCCAATCGCGATCCCTCGCTCTCTGTATACTAGTGGCGCTGTGTCGTCAGCCGTTCCTGTCTCTTTCCCCTGTGCTGTGCCCGACGGTTAATTCAACCATTTTTCTGGTCATCGTGGATCACTAGTTTCTGCTTTGCTGGGCATGGTAGCTTCATATCCGTTACTCTTCATCGCATCTTGTGATCCTCATGCTCAGATTCTCATCGTATAATGGCAGGTCCACGAGCCAAACGGGCGTCCTCAGGAAGTGCCCCGTGCAGGGAAACTCCGTGCCGTACACACCCCCACCAACATGAAGCGATCGCGATTAGTGCCGTCTCCCATACCTCCGCAGCGCCGCCACTATGGGACCTCGAGAGCTGTGATAGTGTTTGTTCGTGCTCCCAGTAACACGGCCGACACGCGTAGGACACGATGCTGGTCTTCCTTTCTTCCCGAAGCGCGCAACCCCTCCCCGGAACTGCCATATTTCTCCTCCGTCTCCTCCTCCCCCCTCCTCTTCCATATAAACGCCTCATCCAATCTTCCAACGCTCCCCACATTTCCGTCTCTCTCATCCTCATTTTTACAATACTTGCACTTTTCTACTTGACGACCCCCGCACGACATTGCCATGGCCTACCCACACCCACAATCCCCCGCAGCCACCATCTCCTCCCTCTCTCACGACGACCGACGGACCGTCTACGATTACATTCCGTCGGACTGCAAGGTGATTGCAGCCGCGCCCGCTCGCGTCTACCACTCCTCTTTTGGCGCTGCTGCCGACGACTGGGCCTCGACCGGTCTTCGAGGCATGCTCGTTTTCGGCCGCAACCGTATAAACGTGTA
>JAKLMY010000004.1:407447-443863 GCA_022814645.1 Ganoderma meredithae | reverse complement strand
GTCCAAGGTCAGTGCAAAGTCCTGCCTGATGTTGTCAATGTCATGAGGCTCATGCGTTTAACCTGCCGCCAGTCACGTATTGCATGTCTTTATGTCGCCTGAGAGCGTCAGTCTTCTCCTCCTCAAGTATAAAGGAGCCGGACGTTGTGCTCCTAGTTTTATACCAAAGGCTACGTAGCTCAGCTGCTCCCCATTCCTCATCCATATACTCCACTCGCCATGCCCTCCAACGCATCCACCTTCTCGATCTCTATCACCGCCCAGGCCAGCGAGCTACCTTCAGAAGTGTGGGCATCATTCCGCAAGAACCCCCACGCCTCCAATATCATATTCGCGCATGCCAGTAAAGTCGCAAAGCTCCCACGTACGGCATCTGCGAACACTTGGGAAAACGTGTGGATCATCCTTTGGGATAGTACACGCGTCAACGGGTCGTCGCCCTCCGTCACCTTCGTCCTTTCGTGCACGACCGGACCCCTTGGACCCTATCCCGTATTTATCTATACCCCTCTGTCCTCCCTGTCCCTCAAGCACGCCGGTATTCCTCCGAGGCTTCTCGCCATCGCCCGGGCATTGAAGACGATCGTCCCACCTGAGCGTGTCTTTTCCGTCTTCGCGGTAGACTTTATCGCAAGCTTGTTCGCGGATCTCTGGACGGCGGAAACCGGGATTCCCCTTGCCACACATCCACAATACTACCACGCTAGCCTTATGTGCTGTGATGCGAACCTTCTAAGGTTTCGCTCACTGCCATCGCTGTCCGGCGCAGCAATCTTATTGCGCCCCGCCGTCACATCTGATATTACCAACGTCAGCAGACTATGCCATGCGTTCGCGTCTGGATCGGTATGTCTCCTTGTACTGACTCAGGGTCGAGAGGCTGACTGTAGTGCAATGCAGGAACCTTTTGTACTCTCAGATGAGGTGGCCATTCGAGAGGCAACGGTTGTGATCCAGAGCAATCAGCTCTGGGTGCATGAGGTTAGGCCGGAGGGTAGGGAGGCTGAGATTGCATCCATCGTTGCCACAACTCGGACAACGGACACCGTGGCTGCCATAACCAAAGTCTTTACAAACCCGAAGTGGAGGTCTCGCGGTTGCGCCGAACGTCTAGTGCGTCATGTCTGTCAGGAGTGAGTTTGGAAAAGTTCCAAGTAGCGGTCTTTATTGACATGATATCCATCAGGCTGTTGAAGGAAAAGGCCACCGTTATTCTCTATGTTGCTCACGACAACCCTGCCGCGTTATCCGTGTACAAGAATGTCGGCTTTGTGGGTTTCACTGTGTACTCGGGGGGCCGGATGAACGAGTCTTGGAAGGAACTAGGATTCGACCGCTCGCGCGTGGAACTCGGACACTGGTAGCTTGTTGCCCCAACACCTCCGATACAATATCCTCTCATAATTTCCAGCGTGTTTTGCCTCTGGCGCTACTTACTTTTTGTACCACAGTACTTAATTTACGCTACTTACCAAGTTACTTACTCCGTTTAGTCGCCTGCGCGAACAGCACTGCCACGGCGCCACTGTCGCGAGTCTAGGACTGATCAGTGCGCAACGTCAACTTTCAACGTTGAACCTCCACAGTTTTCCCTCGCTTAACCTCTTCCTCGGACCACCATGCTCAGGTTTTCTTTCATTCTCTCCAACACGCCTTCGCGTCGCATTCGTCGCAGCCATGACTTCAGTTGTGAGTTCTTTCTCGTTGTAGGGGGTCCAGAATAACATCGGAACGCTCACGGTTAAAGGGCCTCCCCAAGGCGTATGCGCTTCCCAAGTTGAAGTCTTCTCATTAGCCTATCTTGGATTTAAGTGTAGTACACGGAATACATATGCCACAGAGTGGATGGGATCGTCACGTCAGCCTCGTTCCATTTTCGACTGATGCGGCGCCTGCGCAGCGTACGTCTCTGTCGCGAACTCAACCTTCTTCTTCGTTTTTGTCATCCATTTTCTACCCCTAAATCGACTTGGATATATGTCGCATTCCTTTGGATTGGGTATGGATCTTCCTTCAGACAAACCTGCAAATGACGGTCGTCGCCGACTCCCGAGCTTTTTCGCCGACCAAGAACCACACTCAATCCAAGCCGTCTCCCCTTACTCACTCCACGGTGTGTGTGCTTGTTCATCATACCATTCTTTGAACCGGGAATTCAATTCAAGGTCGGTGGAAGACCGTCACTTTCAGATGCATAGAAGGGACAAAGGGGTCGAGCACCATCAAGTTGCTCTTCTCCCAGAGCCGGTCCCCAAAGAGGATGCGATGGCCGCTCATCCGCCCTCGGTATCCCGCATCAGCGATAGCGGTTTCAGTAGGCATGACTCACTCTTCAGTTTCGGCGTCCCTCCGGCTCGAAACGCTGCGGAACTGAAATCGCTCCTGGGCAACTCAAGCTCACGGCTCAGGCCAGGCGCCGCCGTCTTACCTCACCATGCCCAAACAGTGGACAAGGCTGCGCAAGCCGCTCACGTCGTTTGCCTTGAACGCGCAAAGTCTCGCGCTCGAGTCGAGGTTGACATCATTTTGGAGAGCGACTGCTGCATTGCTGGCGGTTACCTCCGTGGCCACGTCAGGCTGCACGTCCGCAAACGACAGAAGAAGGAAGCTCCGGTCCTTTTGGCGGATGGGCGTGTGCGCGTCATCGGCTTCGAGTCCATACCCAGTACGCGCGAATACCACACGTTCTACCAGCGGGTAAGCGCGCTGTCGGCTATCACGGACGCATATACACGCGTATACGACACTCCGCCGGATGGAGAAGGGTTTTCGCGCGCCATGGAAGGTGTACACGTCCTTCCATTCGCCATGTATCTGTCCGAGGACGACATGTTTGGGTCCGCGAAAGGCACCGCCAACATACACTCTGGAGCATCTCTCCGGTACATTGCCATGATGTGAGTCATTTGTGTCTGAGCACTCTGTTGAGACCCGTTCATACTCATCAGGGTCTCTGACAGCTCCGTGAAGATCAAGGATTCACAGACGTTGAAGCGGTCTATCGCACATTTCTATCGTGACTGCCAGGTGTGGCCGCGTCTGAACCTCAATGTCATGCTGTCCACGCCATCAAGGCCCATTCAAGCATCCTCTGCGAGGACCTTATCGGCGATTGGTGGTGGCGGGCAACTCAGACTCATGGCGATGTTACATCGCTCCACCTGGATAGCTGGGCAGAGATGTTACGTGCGCATCGGGATTGGCAACGATACAAAGAGGACCGTCAGGACTATGATTTTGACCCTTATCCGGACTACAACTCTCTTCAAATATCGGCCGGGCGCCGACTCTGATGGCTCCCAGTCACCGGAGAAAGAGCCCTGTCAGACCACTACGGCCCACAGGATTGTGGCGGAGAGGTGTCTCGAGAAGAGTCGACCTGCATCCAAGCACCACGCCAGTACCGAAGGTTGGTGGGCGGGAGTGCGGGCTGGCGAAGACGCGTGCTTCGCTCATCATGTGCTCATCCCGGTACGCCATCATTATGCTTGTCACTGCTCAATGATACACGCTGATCAACGCCTCAATGTCTTCCTCTTCCTCATCATATGCGCGGAATTCAAAACCAGTCGGATGCATTGTCCGTTCCGCGGTCTCGTCTCATCCAAGTTGAATATTCTATCCGCGTTACAGCCAGTGCTGGCGCGCTGGCACCGGACGTGCATGTGGCACTTCCCCTCCGTATCATCAACTTCCTATCAGTCGACCCAACTCCCAGTGACCCGCTCCTATCCCGCGACGGCTCGTATGCACGTCTCGTTCGTATTGGCCATTCTCCTTACATAGGCACCTCAACTATCCAAGGTGACACCGATCAAACAGCTCAATATTCCCTCAGTGATTTGTCCACGATATCTATTACTCCTCTGTCAGAATCGCCCTCTCCCTCCATGTCGCCGTTGAGTGGTTATCGCCCTTCTACTCCCGCCCCAGCAACCTCAGCAAGTGAGGTCGTGCTAGACCTTCTCTCCGGGGACGTCTCCATTTCGGACCCCTCGCCGGACCCCATAGACCCTCGAGGGCAAGGCCCAGTCACGCTCAATGCACTTCAGACGTCCGCCGGTCGTCACGACGCTGCGGCACGCCCCACGTCTGAATACGGTGCGAGCATGTACTCGACAGATTCCAACCCTTCTTCTCCTTCTCCAGTCACTCCGAGAATGTTCGACCAACCCCCCTTCCGTCCTTCGAGCCAGGCATCGGGAAACCTGGAGCTCCAAAATGTTGCCGATTGGGAAGAGGGAATCGTTGGTGCCACCGACACAATGCAGGGCGGCCTACTGTCTGGACGTACACATTCTACCACCACGGAGGTCTATTCCCGCCGCTCCCAGGGACGAAGCAGCATGAAAGAGACCGACTCGGCCGGGAAGATTACACCGGCCCAATTCGCCCGGACGTCACGGGCACGATCCCCAACGGCCACTTGCGCAACTTCACCCTCAATGATCGTCGGAGAGAACGCCGTGCGGCAGGAAGAACTCGCGGGACCCGTGGTGGCACCTGTTAGCTCTATGTGTGTCAGCTACGACGACACGCAAAGGGAAGAAAGCTCCATTCTATCGTTTCATCCATCCGCGGGCTCATGTGTTATGTCCGAATTCGGCTCTCGGCGCGCCAATCGGAATCTCCCAGGTGGTCTCTTGGACGCGTCCCACTCGGTTTATTCCCCGCATCAGCCACCGTCTCGCAGTCTACCCCAGCCTCCTTCGCAGCCCGAGCCGTTGTCCAGTATGCCCGTGTCCGCTTCTGCCTTCGAGGCACACCAGCAAGCACAGCTCAGCGAGCCTTCCCGCATCGTGAGCGCTGACTCTTGCTTCCCCACAGCCACTGCGGGTCTGGTTCCATCTTCCGTTCATGCCGGCCTGAACGGAGCTCGCTCCACCGTGGTGCGACGTTCGCCCCTCACCCAATCCGTTTCGGCTTCAAACGAATCTCCTGTGCACAGGAGCAACGGCCCGCGGCTCTCGAGTCCTCGTGCGGCTGGCGAACGAGCAGGAACAGTTCCTGTCTCCACCTCGAGCTCTACAGTCAGGGCACACCCAGTTGGCGTGGTGCACCGGAACGCACGGTCGAACAGTTCCGTCGTCAAGGGTCGCATCGCTGCGTATGAGGAGCGTTCGAGATATTCCACGGACTCTAGTGTTGGGGAGACGTGATTTCATCCGCTGCAACCTAAGTCGGACTGGTCGGCAATCGTTTCGGTGTTGTTGTTGTTCGTGTGGTGCATGTTTATGTGCGGCGGATACTGTGGTCGCATGTCGCCTTCCGAGGGGGGAGCCCACTCAGACTTGACGGAGATTTTAAAAATAGGTACGCATGCCACCGCAACTTGGACTGGCTAGCTTTGTCAATTGGAATTGCCCTGTCAATTCTGGGCTTGGGGGTATGGCGGACGGACAGTATATCGAAATAAGTATTGGACATAATAGCATATCAAATTTCCGTATCGCACGCTACGTGCATGAGGAATGTCCGGATTCAACCAGAGGGATGAGGGCCTGTTGTTCCCCAGGAGCTCCTAGTTGGACATATAGTGGCTGCATTGACGACGGTGTCAGGCGATGTTTTCCAGACCCCTCTCCTTGTACCACGGACGACGGTAGGCCATCGAGGGGAGGAGAGACTGAGCATAGGAAGCGTTGCAACTTGAAGGTCCACCAAAGAGGCAAGCGACGTGCCTGAACGAGCGCAGCGGAGACCGACGGGATGACCACAGCCTCACACGTTGACGCCCGATCACGGCGAGGCCGCGAGTGGCCGATCTCGATTCGCGATTGTCGAGGAGCCCCACCATGGTCCTCTCGCTTCCCCCAATCCCTCCAGAACTCAAGCCCATCGCCCCCTACCTCCAGCGCGCAGACGAGATTGCCGCCAATGACTCCGTTATTTCCTACTGGTGTACGTGCTCAGTCTTATTTCGCGTCCTCTCCTCCTCACCCCTTCCTCAGGTGCGTACTACGCCGCACAACAAGGAATCGCGCTCAAAGTCAACGAGTCCTCTGCACGACATTTTCTCTTCGACCTCCTCGGTCTCTTGGAGAAGCTGAAGAACGATATCGGTTCCAATGATGCTGTCCACGACGAGCCCGCAAGTGCTGCATACGTTGAGAACTTCGCCCTTCGCGTATTTACCGGGGCAGACAACGAGGATAGAAGAGGCAAAATCACAAAGTGAGCATCTCGCCAACTACTCCTTGTCGGACTCCATGCACACTTTATCGACATCCTTAGAAATACCGCCCGCAAGTTCCTCGCCGCGGCCAACTTCCTCGAAATTCTTCATACCTTCGACAGCGAGAAGACCGCCATCGACCTTCCCGCTATCGAGGAGAAGATCAAGTATGCCAAGTGGAAGGCCGCCGAGATCGCAAAAGCTTTCCGAGAAGGTCGAACACCTACCCCAGGACCCGCAGGATCCGCAGCAGTACCCCAAGATGAGCTGCCTCCTGTCCTCCCTGATATGCAACTCCCAGACCTCAATGTCATTCCTCCACCTGAAACTCCCCCCGCTATTACCAGTACACCTCCTTCACTGCCTTCTCCACCATCCATCGTCCGCACACACCCGCCGCCTCCAGAACTGACCGACCTTTCGCCAGTGGACCATGCCCATCACCTCGTCCCGCACCTCCCAGATGGCCTTGCCCCACCCCAACCGCCTCAGAGTCCTGGCAGCTGGAGCACCGCAGCCACCCCCGGCACACCGAGCTTCCAGATAGAAGATACGCTCCCAGCGCCCAGCGAGTCAGCCTACAGTCCACCAGGGAGTGCCGGTGTAACCCGCGCGGCCTTTGTCAGAGGCGAGCTCGAGGGCATGGCTGAGATTGGTGCAGATGGGGAATCGACTTCACCATCGTCTGCTGCCAAGCTGGTTCATTTCTCCCCATCGACAGTGGGTGGTGTGGGCGAGCCTGAGGACCCTTTCGCGAATCCGTCTCTCCAACCCCCGCCCAGCGCGCCACCGTTCGAGATTCATCCGCCCCCCAGCGACCATACGTTTGTGACTATGCCCACTCGTGCGACACACCCTCCCATCCCTCCCGTTGTGCCCTCGCCGACGTCCCATGTACACGCGCATAGCGTGCCGCTGGCAACAAACCCCGTGCCCGATACAACGGTAACCTCTATGCCTGTGGAGCTGTCCCCTCAAGTCCTCGCCCGCGTACAGAAGCACTGTCGGTTCGCGATCTCTGCTCTGGACTACGAGGACAAGGAGCAGGCGGTGAAGGAGCTCCGGGCAGCTCTGAGGATGCTGGGTGGTTAGGTACATGAGCCGCGAGCTGATCCGACGCGCCAGTGTGGTGCCGCTTACGTCTTGTTCTACGCTTCGTTCCATTGGTGCCGCGGGGAACGTGCTGATTTCGATTATCCCGTGTTTCGTGCACTATCTCAGATCGGTATTCGTCACGGACACCGTGTGTGTACACAAGTGCCCTGTACATTGATCTCAACTGTAATTGAATGAATCTGTCGGGAATTTGCCGGCTGTCCCCTGCGCACCCAGCAAGCAGCTTCGGCCCCCAACGACTGACAACAACACTGTCGTCGCAGTGGGCCTCTTCGTTGTTGTCGGCCATATCAGCGGGCGAAGGTATAGACTTCCGTCAACGCGAGGGCGGCTCGGGGCTCGGGGCTCGCGGAGAGCACGAGTATTGGGCCTCGGCGTGGCGGCAGATCTCGGAATCTGGAAAGGGAGATGGGCTGGTGAGATATGAGATGCATCTCCGACTTCCCCGCGACAGCTGACAGGCGTATCGTACACAGTGACGCAATCCACCCTCGTTAGCCGCCCGCACATGCCCACCCCAGCCGCTCTACAAATTCCTCGTGTGTGCGCCGCCGATCAGCGGGAAACAGTCTGAGCTGTTCGCCATGACATAGCCGGGTATCTTGGCCCATCTTTCAGTCCCCCAATCCATGGCTGCTGAAATTGGCGCGATACTCGCCGCCGCCCCTTGCCGCACCGGGGCCGACGATTGCGCACTCCGCGAACGTTGCATGGGTCAATGCTGTAGGGTAGGGAAGCCCCGTCAGCGTAAGCCGACGACGTGGAGTCCAGGTCGAGCTCTGCGGGGCCGCCGTCGCCGCCGGTTCCGGGACCGGGACTGGGGAGACCATGACGTACCGTTCATCGCTATCATGGTCAAGGCCCCAGGGCCGGGGGCCGTATATGTGCAAGGTAGCAACGTGTTCGGCACAGGCAGAGGCAGGGATGAGTTGCGTCAGAGCTCCAAGGGACAGTGGCGACGACTCGCACCCGGGATGCTAGTCCATTAGCTCTCGGGTGGCACGCTGCCCGGCAGCCACGCGTGCTGGTACACCGTGCGTGTGTAATATTCCTGCTGTTGACCCAGATACGGACACGTCGCGGTCGCCGTGGTGGTCGTGTGGTCGATCGCGTGCCAGAACGCGTCCTCGCTCCCCCTGCCCGACGCGGTGAGGTGTCCGTCGCGAATGGCCAGTGCGAGCAAGAGCCCAACCGTGCCGGTTAGCTACGGAGTCGGCGGGCTTGGAAACAGCGAGCTTCCGTCTAAACTCTGCACTGCCTCTTACTTGGATGACAGAGTGCGTGATCCAAACGCGGTTCAGCACGCGCACGTGTGGGGATGTCATTGTGTCATGGCGGTATCGCGTCATTGGTCCGCGTCGTCAGCGGCGGATGCGAGGACATGCACGAAAGCGGCTGGACTTAGGACGCGTGTTGCCCCAAAATCGAAGTCTGAAAGTGGAGTTAGCCAACGGTCCTAGTCACAGCGGTCCCAGACGTACGCCCCAGACCAACGCATTAGGACGCACAAAGTCAACGGCGCCCTCGACCCAGCAGTTCGTGTAATATTGCCTGCAGCATGGGGGGCGGACCATTTGTCAACATTTCTAGGATACCGACAGGTTGGCGAGATAGCCTTGTCGGCAGATGGGCGACTTACGTCCCGGCGACGTTGGCGAGGAGCGTGTCCCTGGAAGACGGTGTTAACCACATAAGCACAAATGCAAACGCGCATACGCATGCCCTCGGTCCGCATCCATCTTCCGTAATCTTCAGGCCGTGCCCACCGAACTGGCCACCCTGGACGCTGAGCGCGATGGCTTGCGCCTGCAGAATCACGGGCAATTCAGTTCCCTAGCGCCCACGACCAATCTAAGTTCGAGGGTGATCAATGAAACATAAGTTACCTGCTCGAAGGGCTTTGGAGGGACCCGAGTAGCACAAAGCCGAACATCAACCGCATTCGATGATACCCGCGGACCACCACCGCTCGAACGTTTGGCAGTGTGGGGAAGGCGACATCGGCGGTCCAGACCCTTCGTCGCCGGCGCGCTCTAACGGCGCGCCTCTCCGCTGCATGATGTCACGCACCTTTCCGTTCGCGACGTCCAGGTTATACAGCGACACATTCGCAACGTGCAATTGCACCGTGCCGGATCTGTCATTCGAGCCTTCCTGCGATGCGGGGATGTTGTTCGTAATCGTGACCGCGTCCCCCGAAATGGAGGCATCAGCATAATGGTTACGTCCATCGGCATGATCGGAGACCGGTAAGAACGGACAGTGCCCACCGTTGCCGAGGTAGGATCCTGGGCTCTTCGTTTGACCAACGGACATTATTATCCCGCGTGATAACTGCGGTATCCGTGTAGATGCCCACGATGGTGAAGTATTCCTGCGGTGAGGCGAGGGTACATATCACGTATCCAGGCGCAATAAGTCACGGCGATGAGATCAAACACTCACCACTCACCAAACTGGAAGCGTCCTGAAGGGCGGCAGACAGGTTCGCGTATCGCCCCTCATTCCCAGCCGTGATCGCACCCGGTCGAGGCTTGGGAAAAACAATAGCGGCAATCGCCAAAGACAAGAGGAGCGCCACCGTGATGCGCGCCATGTCGAGTGCCACTAACGCCAACGAGCAGGGATGCCAACTCGTCCACAACTTTTATACAGTGGCCGTTAGCGTATGCCGTCTTCAGGCTACGTTCTTTGTGCACCGCACACGGTCAGGTAGGGTCACGAGTCCGCTTCATGGACCTGGGGGAGAACAGTCATAAACGCAATCTCGATGCTAAGTCTGCTCATTCGGAAGACTGACCCATGGTAGAAGCGGCTCCATTGAATTGAGCATGACTCAAAAGACGGACCGCTCGGCGTTTATGCGCAAAACGCCCTGTGGCTGGTGTGGCTCGTTCCTGAAAGTTGCTTGCTGCGCCCACGGCGCGCACAGTGGAGAACCGCGGAAGATGCGACGCACCTGATCACACGATCGTTTCGGATGATGCTCGGCGAACCCCGTGTGCAAGAGCTAAGTTGAGATACGGTGATAGCCGCGGATACTATGTACTACGCTCCTGAAAACGTAAGTCGCGGTGAGAAGGACGGATCACCACATAGGCCGCAACCGGTGGTGGCGTCAACGGAATGATCCCCATCCCCGGAATTCCCATTTCCCATATGCATTCCGAATATCCTTCACAGAAAAACGGAGTCAATCCAACTCGTCGAGTTCAACACTGTCGTGATCGAGACGGGTGCCGACAACTGTGTACTGAAACTTGCGCGCGTGCCAGACGCTCCGGAGCCGGTGTTCCCGTATTCAGCGAAGGTAACATGGTCCGTTCTATGCATACGACGTCAGTGCTGCGGTCCCAAACTGGCCAGACCGTCCCATAGGAACACTTACTGAGGATTACTAGAGTAATTAAATGTGTGAAGAGATCGGATGGGAGACGTGCGGTTAGGGTTCACTGAAGAGAAGCGAGAGAATTGCATGCGTTACGCACTCCGAACCCCAAACAGACCACCCTGCGGAAGGACTGCAAGCATTCAGATCAGTCATCAGTCGTAGAAGGCTCAGAAGACGGGGAACTCACACATTGCTTCCCAAGATGGAATTCTGAAACACAACACGTGCATAGTCGCGCCATGGACGACCCAGGTACGCTGTGCCCGTTCCCTGGATAGTAGAATTGTTGATAACGTACCAGTTGGCGTCGTCGCTGGAGCGACCAGAGGCGGTGATGAACCCGTTTCCAATGGTCTGTTTACTGACATGTCAAAACGATCCGACCACAGACGGAAGACCAAAATGGTGTGATGGGCTAGGGTTGCAACAAAGCTCACTTACATTGATCACAGAGCGAGTGATCCAGATGCTGCAAATAGCAAATTGAGTGAAGAATATCAACTAAAAGGGGTCCAGAGCACGAACGAGGCTCGCATGCCAAAGATCTAAGCATACAGGATGTAAGCGGGTGCAACAACAGGGTCCTGTGAAAAGAAATTCGTACGAAGTCTACCGCGCCCTCAATCCAGCTGTTCGCATAGTATTGTCTTAGAAACGAAAGGAAAATTGTTCATCGGTCATTGGACGCTCTGCGGTTCCGTCGGAGACAGAGCAGCGACATACGTGCCGACATTCGCCAATAAGGTGTCCCTGAACGTGTTGCAATGAATATTCCATCTCTGATTGAAATTCGAGTGTGCAAGAGGCCGCTTACTGGTCGCCCATGATCTTGAGCCCGTAAGCGCCAAACTGGCCACTTTGAACACTCAACGCAATCGCCTGCGCCTGCATCTCGACTCAATACGTAATCGCCGAATGGACGTCCATGTTGTGACGCCGACGTACCTGGTCGACGTCCTACGTGTACATGAACCCCGGCAGAAGCCGCGCAAAGGACGCATGCGGCCAAGTTCCAATAAACGTAAATCCACGCGGACGGGAAAATTTAGTACTGGGCGAAATGGGCGCGATCCCGCCCCGGAACCGCGTACCTTTCCATACGTGTTCGCAACGTTGAGGTTATAGAGCGACACGTTGCCGGCATGCACTTGCACCGTTCCGCTTGCATCGTTGGAGCCTGCCGTGGATGCTGGTATGTTGTTGGTGATAGTGACAGCTCCCGACGATCAAACGTTAGCCAACGGGCTCGTCGGAGAACACACGATAAGCACGTACTGTTTCCGGTGTAAGAGTTGGGGGTGTTGGTCTGCCCATACACCCGCACGTGCGCCCGAGTTATGATGGCAGTGTCGGTATACGTTCCGGAGTAAATGAAGTAGATCTTAAGCGTGGGGTGGCAGCCAACAGTCAGCGGTGTCCGTACAAAAGCATAGTAATGGCATACCAGACTCGAAGTGTCCTGCAAAGCAGCAGACAAAGTGGCATATTTGCCGCCGTTGCCAACGGTGATTGCGCCCGCTGGCGGCGAGCTAAGTGCGGACGCGCTAGCGACGAGATAGGACACGAACAACGTGAAGACGGAACGCATCGCCGGAGACGTGGAGCACCAACAGCCTACCCCATCCAGCGTTTATAACGTAGTTCGGAAATGACATACCACACACCACGGCCCGCAAGTCATGCGCGACGTTCGACAAGCTTGCATTCATGTCGTTGTCTCTGCGACGTTTTCCCGAAATATGTATCATAACCGGCAGAGGAAGCCTGGGCGAGTACAATTTTCCGCGGGCGTGACTGCGGAAGGCGGCCCGCTCGGAGTTTTTGCGCACCCATTATTATGATGGCTGGCATCCTCGAGAAGAGCGTACCTTGCGAACCACTGGCAAGCAGTCCACGAGACCATGTAACGTAAGTTCGGACGTTGTTCGGCGCAGTCCCTACGACGCGAGTGTCTGACAGCAAGAAGATACATTCAAGAAGGCATTGAAACGGACACAGGTGATGGAAGCTGCTGTTGAGGACACACAGAGCCATGGTCAGGACAACGGGTTTGAAGATGTACTGAAGATGCTCACTGTTATCGATGTGCAGAGCATCATGATAAATATGTAGGTGTCTCGAGAGCAAGAGCAAGGCATAAGCAAGTACAGAGGAAGTCACGGTGCAGTCCATCTAGCCAGAGAGAGTCGAGCTGCGCGGGAAGAGTGTGGAACTGGAGGGAAGCTCGCCAGGAGCAGCTATTGGACTCTCGTGTAACTGTGAGACGCCTTTGTCGGCTTCGCTGAGTACGAATCTGGGAAGCGTGGCCGGCGGCTCAGGCGACGGAGACGCTGCACTGCTGGGGGACCTAGGCTCGCCGTCAGGGGATGTCGACGCTGGCATCGAGTCCTTGGTGTTCGCTCGACTGGAAGCGAAGCCCATCACCGGTGTCGGAAGGTCATGGAATGTCGTTAGAGCCTCTGAGAGGTCCCCGAGCTTGAAGGGGGGGGGGGCAACCATCAGGCCTTGAGCACATGTCTGTCTTCCATGGAAGTCTAGACGACACATACCTTGTTCATGATAGCGTCGATGGCTTCCCGCCGACCCTTGAATGTTTCAGCAAGGTTGGTGAACTCAGCATCGCGCGCCCGCTTCCGCTGCTCCTCCACGGCACCAGCGGCCCCGTCGGGCTCATCCCACTCCTCCGTAAGGGGCATGACGTCGGTGTGCATCCGAGATCCGACCCCGGCTGCACGCTTCCCACCGCGCATATCGTTGAGCCCTATGCCCTCCATCTGGACATGGAGGCCTGCGACTTCACTTTGGAGCTCGCGAATGCTCGAGAGGCGTGCCCAGAGCTCGTCTCGCTGCTGGTCAAACTGCGACGCGACGGCGTCTCGCTCCGCTGTATCCTTCGGGACTACGATGCCGGCCATGTTCCCGGAGAAAGGGTCGAAGAGCTGGTCGTGGGCGGCCCCTGGCGTAGAGGTGGCAGAGCGTGACAGGCGAGCCGACGGCGTTGGTGTCCTCTCGAGAGAGCCGACGCTTGGGATGACGCTTAGGCGCGGCGCGTGGCGCGAGGTGTCTGCCTTGTGTCGCGAGTGCGAGCTTCCGTCAGGCCGCGTGCCCTGGAGTTCCGCGAGCACGGCATCGTGCGGGGTTGGCAGCGGAGCAGTGACAGGGCGGTGAGACGGAGGGAGTGAATATGTGTCGAGATTCCCATGTGTGTGTTCGCGTGCAGGGTCGGGGTGGTGGTCTGGGGACGTGTCTGACGGGGCACGGAGGGGAGAGCTGCGGGACGGCGGGCTGAGGAGATGGAGGGAGGGAGCAAGAGCCATATGGCTGGATGCACTTACCATACACGGCTTGACCAAGGCTTGACGCCGCACGGATGCAATGCTCGGTGGCGGTGGGCCCTAACTCGTTTCGGCCACAAAACATGGCCTTGACCCCGTTCAACCGGCGAACGACCACTCCCAGCGCCATCTGGACCCCTCCCCTCGTCTTTGCAGTCCACCACGGAGATCAACGACTTGAACTGAGCCCAAACGCCACGCGGTCACATGCCTCCACAGTAGTCCAGCATCAGAGGAATATCGCGCGTCGATTATACGGCGTATGTACACAGAAACGGCCTAGAGGCGGCGTTCATTGTATGCGTGTAACACACAGGAGCCAATTACACAACCGTAGAGTAAACTGTCAGGGGTTACGCGGTCGTACACATCGTCCACTTGCGGCGTGGGAAGGCTCGACGCATGGCCGTCCAATGACAGGCCTCTACGAGTCAACGCATTAATACATGTGCGCTGTCCACGGACGCGCGCGAGAAGCTCCGTGCTCACTGATAGCACCGGGAGAAAGTGCTCGGGGGAAGGAAGGACGGCCACTGTCCTTTTGCGATCGTCGATTCCCATTCGTCGGAGTGAGAGCGGTACAAGTCCAACGCTGCACGCGCATTCTCCAGCTGCCGGAGATGACTTGAGTTCGGACTTTAATGCAAGAAATTTCCGAGGACGGTACACACCGGGCATACGTGAGTTTCTTGGACCCTTCGGCGCATTAATTGCCACATGAGGGTCGGCAGACCAATGACATGATTGGTCGAGCGAAGGGCGTTGCGGAATGGCTGGTACAAAGCGACATCCCGCGTGGCCACGGCTGCATGGCGGATTCCGAGCACTAAACGGATGTAGATAGTATTATGCGTCAGCAAACTGAAAACTTTTTCTGCGTTGGCGTTCCCATCAGGCTCACCTGACAAATCTTGCCAGAGGGTGTGTCCTACGATGATTTTGTCCTTAATTAATTGGGCGACACGTTGTTGGACATCCCTCCAAGGCAATGCCGACCCTGCACGTTGTGACGGAGAAAGTTAGAGCAAATCACAAATAAGTCAAAGAGGACCACTCGCCCGGCTGCAAGTCCTCCGGTCGGATGCCGGTGGAGCTGGTGCGGTAGTCGGTGACGGGGTTGGTCGGGAGTATGTAGGCCGAGAAGACGACTTGTCCTCGATAGTCTACGAGGGCAACGCGACTGCGAAGCAAGGGTGGTGAGTGCCAAGGGCGGCATGGACGACGGCGGGGGTGGTGGAGTCGGGTGGGACGTACGCGATCATGGGGGTGCCGCCTCCGGGGCCGCAGCCCACGCTGGTGGTGGAGAGGCCGAGGTACTTTTCGGGCGGGGGGATGGGATATCTGGAGTGAGACATTGTGCGGCGAGTTTGCGGGCTGTGGTTTACACACCTCTGAGGGTCCAGACTGGACGACGTGGGCTTTATGAAGGAGGCCGGGGGCGGGAGAGCTGAGGATGCTCGGTTGACAGCAGCCTCAGTGCGGGGTTTCGATGACACCTGCAGAAATTATGCCGAACGGGGGAGATGGGGCATTGATCGGGCAACGAGTGGGACGGCCTGAGCGTGGACGGCGCTGGACGAGGCTGACGCCGCCAAGGCTGGTTGCACAGACGGCGTTTTGGGGGGCTTGGACATATTCGACCGGTCCGTGTCATGCTGCCAGGTGGAGCCGAAAAGAGTGGGGGCCCGTTGAGATATGGGAGCGGATCTGAAGTGCGACAGCGCAAGATCTGGGCGGATACCAATCTCAGCGAAAGATTCTATGGCCTATTCGCATCTCCGACGTCGCACGACGCCGCACGACGCCGGGAGGGGCGTGAAAGAAGGGATGCACGATTCCCTGACGTAGACAGAGGCCGTTGTCGTCGTCGCCGGCGAATTGGACGGCACGACAGCAGGAGCTGAGGCCTAGGAGAGAACTTCGGTCAGTTCTGTCTCGACTCACAGCATGTTCACAGGGCAATGTATCGAACATACCGCGAGTCGCCTGCAATCAGGCCGATGCTGTCGGCTGCTGGCCACCTAAGCGGTTTCTCATGAGGGCGAGGGGAGGTGCCCTTGAACGAGGCCATGAGTGTCGCCGCCCTCCAAGGCCCGGCCTGGGCGACCCGACGTCGAGTGGAAACTGTGGGATCAGGAGAGGCTGCACGTGGGGGTGGCCTCGACCGGGGGAGAGTCTAATTTCTTGTTTAATTGTCCTCCAGCCCAGGGAATTCGCCGTTGAAATCTGTGGCTGCAGCTTGACGCACGCCAGATCCATCAGATCTGTACCTGCCGGGGCCCCCAATATGGCAACCAGCCGCGGGCAGTGGTCCACTATGTACAGCCCGTAGGCGCCCATGCACTTGTGTACACATTCCTCGGACTATGAAAATTTATCTGCACTCGCACCCCGACGCGCCCTTCCAGCCATCAGGCCGTCCTCGCTCTCCCCTGGCCCTGCGCCGCCCGTCAGACATAACCCTCTGCGCTCGCAGCAAGCCCGCTAGTCGCTAGGCCACTTCGCCCGCAGCGGTCCTCGGCCCGCATCGACTTTACCCCTCGCTCTCGTGCGCTGGGCTGGGTCCGGCACGAGGTCACCCCACGTGGATCGCGCCAGGAAGTGACAGTCGCTCTGACGTCCGCCCCCTCGCGCCAGGAACGACGTCCGCAGGTGGTGCGTCGGGGATTTGCACATGCAGTAAAACCCGTACTCGGCCCATCTCCCTGCCCCGTCGGGTATCCAGGGAAGTGGCACGGATCAGGGCACACTTACGCGAACATCCACCGCCCCCACTTGATTGTTGCTCCGCGAGCACCATGCTCGTTGTTCCCGCTCGTCGTTTTCAAACAGAGCGACCCTCTGAACCCCGACGCGCCTCAGGATGGCGCGGACGACTGCGCTCACGGGGAAACCAATTAGGGTAACATTTTATAGCCTGCAGACATTACGTTCGCGACTGCCCATCAAGCTATACATTTTCTCGTCCGTTGGACCAAAAATCTCGCAAAGGAGCCTGTCCGGAACGGCGCACCTTCTCCCCACATATTCGCCTTCGGACCAAACGCCAGAGCCACCGCTCCCTGCTCGGTCGTGACGTCCTGTGCACGTCCAGCCAATGAGATTGCCGCAAAGAATCTGGTTCTTCTCCGGCCATCGATCGTGTGTGAGCAGTGGGGAGATGATCATGTGCGTGGAGGACGGCGTCGGCGCGCTGGGGGTTGCCTTGTTTGAGCCAGAGGGAAGCCCACCGGCGACGGACCTTGAGGTCGACAATATCCGTGCCCCAGCGGTTCTCGAACGAGCGGACAAGTCTATCTGCACGTCGGCCACAGTCCTTCGCGGGAGTGAGCGTCTGGAGGAGGAGGAACAGTGTTGCCGAGGTCGGCCGGAAGGCGTCGTGCATCTCGAGGAAAGCGAAGAGTGTCTTGAGTGCCGCAAAGTGTTCCGATAGTTTACGCGTACGTCCAAGCGCCATGTGTAGGTCGATAATCCCAAGACAGGCTCCTCGCCATTCTTCATCCAACTCACGCGGCAGCGTTTTGAAGTATCGCTTCGTGATCTCGATCGCCGCCTCCCGCCGCTGCTCCGCGACCAAGAGAGCCCGCACAACGGCGTGAACCACCTGTACCGGATGGGGTTCGTCACTGTCGGCGTCGACGGGCAGAGGAGGGTGGTCCATGAGTGCGTGCAGCCGCCCGGTGACCACCGAGGGGTCTGGCGTCTGGAGACGGCTGGCCTGACCTCGACTACGCACGTAGCTGTTGTCCATAATTGCGCCCCGTTTCACCGACCCCAGGAACTCAAGCCAAACCGACAGTGGGAGCCCTTGACCCCCCCCTGGCATCAGCTCCAGCTCTTCCCTCCATGCTTGGCCCCATCGCCCGGAACGCACCAAGCCTCGCACGCGCAGCGCCCGGGTCTCTTCGTTTCCTGGGACACCTTCTTGCACCATCCGATGGAGCAGCTGCGAGACCGTGCCGAAGCTTGCGTGCCGAATAGCGCATCTGATCAGGATGTTGAACGAGGCAGTCGAGTGTAGGGTAGGGAAGGCCGCGTGGTATTCGAACAGGGTGGACAGGTCAACGCGACGGTTCGACGTAATGGTGCGGACAAGGTTCTCGTACAGATCCCTCGGCGTCGACGGATGCGGCATGTTCAGTGGCCTGTTGGCAGATGCATCGTTGGACGTGGGGAGCCTTTCTGGGATGACCTGCGAGGGCTCCGGCTCGGAGTCGAAATTTCGCACCTCTTCCCATGGCGGATCATCTTCGTATGTAGAGCGGCAGGAAAGCATGCCGTCTGAAGGTGCACGGTCGTGAGAGGGTGAGGAACGAATGTAGGCGGATAGGGCAGCGTGTCGTCTCGGGATACGGGATAGCGGAGAATCATTACCAGCAGGCTCGCGATTGTCCGCCGCATCGTGCGCCATGTTGTCGGGCTCCGTCGCAGCTGGATACACGGCGGATGAGGGAGCGGACAGATGGACGCGTAATCGGGGTTCGCGAGCGAATGTGGACGGCGCGCAATGTGTCGTCCTACGTACAGTGAGATGAGGTAGAATGGGGTGCAAAACTAGGAAGCACGTACGGTGTCGTGGAGGACGATGGCTCACCATTATCACCTCCTACGTCATGGTCTCCGTATGCGGTGCGTACAGTGCTGGAATGTGACCCCACCGTTCGGAGACTGGCCGGATGATATGCACGCGTTGGTCGTGTCCTGGTCCACGCCCTGCCAGCAGCAGCTTGGAACACCGAAGCGAGTGACAGAGAGGGCAGGATGGTAGTCAAGTGTGCATGACGGCGCATGCATGAGCATTCCAGCCCCGACCTGGCCTGGTGTCGACGTCGAGGGCGAGTAAAGAGCAGGTTGCGTCGTCGTACGGTGTCTGGAGGCTGCTGCACTGAACAGGCGCCTGCTCGATGAACTCCAAAAACCGCCACGTGCAGGCTGTTCGGCGCTCCGACCGATCGACGACGCAGGCGACAACAAGTGTCAATATGGAATATGGAACTCTGGTCCTGCCAGCTAGCCTAGACCCACTTCCACATACAATGGTGTCATGTTAATTCATACTGTCATAAGTCATAAATGGGGAAGCATTGCAGTTGTACAGATGCGCGTGAGCAAGTGGGGCAGATAACAACACGAGAAGGTGGACCAAGCTGCTATGCGCTGGGCAATGTCGACGGGAGACGGGGCCAATCCGACTGGAAGATGCGTAGAAGTAATTACGAGGGGAATCAGCGTTCATATAACCACAAACTTGGGGGAGCACCGGATGTGGGGGGCTTAAAGCTCTTCCATGGGGTGTGCGGGCTGACGTCCGACGAGCCATCCGACCTTGAACACCCAGCGATCGCGAATGTCCTTCATAACCTCCATCCCGTTGCCTTTCGCCTGAGCGAATTCGTCCAAACCCCGTTCCCACGTCTGCACCGTCTCGCGGCCGAACATGCCGCCCTCGCGGTTGACAGTCTCGTCCACACGGTCGACCCAAGCTTGCCATTCTGCTGTTAGACGGGAGGCTAGCACGGGGACAAGGGATGCCTGGGTAAGGAGAGGTTGGGCCAGGATGTGCGACGTGAGAGCGGCGAGGAAAAGGTATGTTTCGGTGGGATGTAGTTTGTCTTTGTGCTGATGACGAAGTGTGGAGGCATGGGACTGTGCAGCTTGGGACCGCGAGGACGATGCGGGTTCGGAGGGGGTGGCGACAGAGAAGTAGGGAAGGTAGGAGAGACATGCAGAGACAAATTCTTGGATGTGGGGGCGGAGCCGAGAAACTATGTACTCTTCTCGCATGCCGCCGTTTGGCGCGCTGGAAGATGCCGCGCCGAAGCCAGTACCACCTGCGGCTCGTGCGCCAAACCCGAATCCAGCGGAAAAGGACGCAGTGGAGGAGCGGCTGCTGCCAAACCCGCCAGGGTTGCTGAACGAAGACTGTGGTGGTTGTGAGAACAAGTGGTTCGAGTAGGGGTATGCATCCTTGAGCTTTTGGGCCGAGTTAGCCAGCCCCTGCAAAGCGGCATCGAGAGTAGGGCGGGGTATGAGTGAAAGAATTGTTGGCTTGAGTGCAGGTTGCGAGGCAATCAGGGAAGTGAGGAGGGGCAAGAGAGACTGTGGGGGGAGCGTCGCTGTTTGTCGATTAGCTACGAGCTTACGACACCTCGGTCTAACCACTTACCGAGCAAAAAACCCACGTCCACATCATTCTCCTCGCTCTGCGATGGATGCTTATTCTCCTTTACAACATGCTGCTGCTCCTTTCCAACACTCGAGGTTGCGGCAGGTGCCATGCGAGCTCGCTTCGGAACCGCACGCCTTGGCCTCTCCGGCGTCGGGCTCCTGTCCATCCTCTCGTCCCAATCCTCATCTTCTGGCTCATGTCGTCGCTTCGTCCTCATAGAAGCTTGTGATGGCTGTGGCGAGGCAGTCCAGGGTGATGGCTGCATATGCGGGGCAGCAGACGGCCAGCTTTGCACCATCCCTGTGGTTGAAAGGCCGAACCCAAAGCCCAGTGGCGAAGGTGAATGGCCGACGGGTCCGGGGTGGAAGCCAACTTGCAGGTGAGGGTGTGTAACGACATTTGCCATTGTCTAGTATGGATGCTCGAAACGAAGCAGTGGAATATCCAGCGGCAGACCGGACGAGAGGAGACGAGGCAGAGAAGCAAGGCGCCCGAGCCGCGCCCGATACGCGACACCTGTTGCCTGCCCTAAAACGTACACGTGACCCACATCATTTAGCGAACTTTTTGCACTCGCCTTTGCCTGAAGCCACCGTGGCTAACGTCTCCCAGGTCCCTGCTCCCCTCCTCAGTGTTCAGACGGTGCGTCCATTCGATCTTGTAGTCCATGCAATGACGAGAGAAAATGAATCGCTACTTCGAGACCTCCGGGTCGATGAACGTGGAATCATAATATACCCAAATTTCTGAGTTCTCGTCCTCAAATCTTGCTCGAAACTTACTAATGCTCTCCTTGCAGGTTCCGCGGGCGTGTTTTACGTGGTGAGCATCGTCTCCACTTGTTCGAGTGATGAATAAACATAGAGTCAAGTCCTGAACCCGTCTCAAGGACGAGAAGTGACGATCATTACCATGCTAATACTGACGACTCATGTGTTGTATACACCCTGGCAACATTATTGCTAACTCCCCGCTTTGCAGTTCGCTTTTCACGCCGTCCTTGGGCCCAAGAACAGTCTATGTTGGTATTGTGCTGTACGTAGTCCTGTGTTGAGTCTTTACAATGAAGCGAATGATATGGTGTATACTGCTCTCCGTGTAAGATATGTCCGTCCGCGTTGTCAGAAAAGCAAAAGAGAAACGGTAGATGCAGCGAGAGTTTGCCGGGCTACGGTGAAGGCCACATGATGTTCAACAACCACAAAATGCCCATACCGATCAGTAGCTTAGTTTTCAAGCCAGGGTTCCATTCTGATTCGCCATACCACACGCGGAAGCCAGATGAAGGTGGGGTGGTCGTGGAGCCTTCCGCAAGACGGTCTATCCAGCGGGGTGGTGGGCGTGATGGAGTGTCGGCCTCCGGTAGTAGGGAGTTCCCGTGGAGGACCTTCCGCTCCTCTTCTTGGTCCTGACGGACCATGAAGATCACCTCTTGACTCTGTTGGGACTGTGATGCGGGAAGCACTTCGGGCCTCTGAGAACGGACATTCCCCTGCTGAGATGTCGTGGGCAACGACACGTTCTTCTTCGGCGAACCACATATCCAGTTGGTGACGTCCCCGGTCGCTTTTGCCATGAGGTGAGAAACGTACATGAAGACAATGGCGGTGAGGACAAAGTTGAGGGGGCGAGAATGGCGCCCCGGCAAGACGACAAGGATACCCTTGGTATCGCCAGCGAGCCAAAGGTGGTATTGGATGATGAATGTCTCCAAAGAGCACGTCCCGATGAAAGCGAACAGGCGCGAAGAGCCAGAACGCAGTACGACGTTCGCGTTCCGCAGGACGACGAATGCACCAACAGGGAGGAAGGACACGTAGGGGTGCCATCCGTTGTAGACGAATTTATTCGGCTGAGATAGCTCGAATGCGAAGTACCAGAGCAGGATGACTGCAGAGACCCCTGAGGCGATTTTCACTGTGAGGGGCCAAAGGGGATGATCAGTGAGACGATAGTCGCGGATCTTGATCACGGCGAGCGCGGTGAACATCCCGAAGTATACGATCCAGAGATCGAGGTTGACGCGGAAGGCCCATTCGCGAGCGTCCCAGTGGATTGCACAAAAGCGCTCGAGGAACTGGAAGAACGCTTCGAGCAGCCACTGTTGGCTCATGAACATCGCCACAACAGCCATAGAAAGGAGGAGTTTGACGACCAGGAACGGTGTCCGGTCGTTGAATTGCGCACCGATTGCCATGGTCCCGTAAATGATCAGATACCACAGGGACACCAAAGGTGCGAAGTAGTAGTAGAGGTAATCGGTGTTCATGGTATAGGTGAGCAATAGTGTAAGCAGGTTGAGCCGGACCAAGACCTAAGAAGAAAATTATGAGTGGAATTGTAGAGTAGCATGCAGAGGAGACCCACTTGAGCGACGCGTAGCAGCCCGAAGTCAGCCTTTTTTATGTAGAAGGTGGTGTGGCCGTAGCCCGTCATGAATAGGTATGCCGCCACAAGGACTCGTATGGGGTTGTAAATGCCGGAGATCTTCGATGCTCCAGTGTAATGATATATTAAGATTGCAACTGCATGATCAAGGACAGTGAGGAACCGCGCAGACAGACGAAGGCACAACGAACTAACTTTGCATCCAGCCCTTCCACTCATCCGTCTGTTCCCTGTTCAAGAATCCAAGATCTTTGTCCCCGCGCGTCACCGTGAGGAGCCCGAGAGCAAGACTCAAGAGTGTCAAGAACGCGAAGACCCAGTGATCAAACTGCTTCTGTTCCTTCAACCAGTACCCAGTGCGGTCTGCCAGGAAGATGATAGCAGTGGCAAAGCTGAATACGAGTGTAGGAATTTCGTCATCCTTGATCAAGGGAAGACCGGAAGAACAAGGGCCTGAACAAGAAGACACTCAGTGGAGGCGAGAAGCTCTGTCAAGCGGGCACTCACTGAATCTACGGGCGAGCAACCAGTTCACCGGACCCCAGAGCACAATCCCGGCAAGTAGAAGTAGGTGCAGCGGAGCAGGCCAAGGGTAGGAGCGACAGCACGTCTTGTCGAACGGGAACTTCTTCGGCAAGATGTCGTTACATTGCAAGTTCAGGAGCACCTGAGCCTGCATACCCACAACAGGGTCGGAGAAGTGCAATCCGTCCTGAGTCTGCGACGGGTGCAACATCTGATTGAACACCAGTGGCAATGACGCCGGCATACGGGTACGGCGAGGAATCGGAATAGGGAGGAAGGAAAACGGGTCGCGAAGCGCAGCAGGCTGTATCCTGTGAAGTAAGTCCGAGTTCATGGCGTCGATGTCCGATGCATGCATAGAGGCGGCGCGATCCGCAGAAAGCTTCGATGATATTACGTCCTCGATGGGGAGCACGACGACACGATCCGCAAGGGGGGATTTTGCTTGAGAGATGGCCCCAAGGATAGACTCCATGGTTGCTTCCCAAGCAGGGAGGCCACCGGATTGGACGTAGCGAAGAAACCAAAGTCCGGAACCAACGACTAACAGAGCAGGTGTGTCTGAAGAAGTCCGTCCGAGAGGATGCAAGAGTGCGTGGGTGTCGCTTGAGTTCAAGAAGGGGTCCCAGTGGAAGAAGAGTTGGACGCCCGTGTTGGACGTGAATGTGTAGTCCATATGCTTGTGCTCGTCGTCTGGTGGACTTGAGAGGAGGCTCTTGTCCACAATGTGGGCGAATTGGAAGTATAGCTGTCGAGTGACGGAATCTCCAATGAACACCACGCGCCTCGACTTCATGCATGTCGAGACGTCCTTGGCTTGGTACTGGTACATCATGCAACCTGACGTCCCAGGGGTTAGCGGAAGAAGTACAAATCAAGACGAAGTGACGCACCACTGGGCTGCCAATTCCGAAACTTTGCCTCTAACCATCGGCCCTCCGAGAGTAAAGCGTTGCAGTGAAGTGGGTCTGGACGGTCTAATTATACGGTGTTACGGATACATCAAAGGTGGCCGCGGGTAAAGAGCCAGCACATAACGCACCAACGACACCATAACGAAGGAGACCGAGGACAACAGCTATGGCGATGGATGCCCATGACAAGTGGTGTGGCCATAGAGGGTTGAACGAGAACTGGAAGCGCTTTGGAGGCATAACGTCGTGTTGGTGTGCCAATTGAAAGTCGGCTTTCAACAGCGTGATAGCATCGAGAAAGTTTTGTGTCGCTTGTGATGGCGTATGCTGGAATGGAAATACAGCCTGCTCTCCGAGAGGTGATCGGGTGAAAGTGGTGGCTGGGCGGAAGGTGGAGAAAGCGCGCGGGCGCGTAGAGTTTGTAGGCTCCAGGTAATCGCTTCAGGTCATCGTGCACGGCAACTGCCAACATAACGATGACGAATATTGATCCGCACACACGCATCTAACGTTCAGAACATGCACTGCGATGATATAAGCTACCGTATGCTGCTGCGAAGTCCTTCATTGAGTTCAGGGTAACTTTCGTAAAGTTGTCTAGTTCGACCGTAGCGTCCGAAAAGGAACGTGAAGAAAAAAGTCTGACTGTCCGAGAAATACAACGTATGCGGTATATAGCAGCTTGCAAATCGACGCCACTAGGGCCCAGCGTAACAGTATCGAGGCGTTACGAGTTTAGACAGAGCCCGACGAGAATCCGGTCCTACGAGTGTACCATTAGACGAAGTCGAAAAAACTGCGCGGCCAATGCGGACTTACCCTTTGCAGTGGTTGTTCGAGGACGTTGGGATGCATGATAAGTATCGACACCACGTGCATGCTGCATAGGGATCCGATGTGTAGAAGTTGCGGATGAGAACCACGAATAGAACAATCGCCAACGGAACGGCAAGGAGTCGCAATGCGATTACAATCGTCCGATGGCGGGTAGATGGGCTGATTATTGGGTACAGAGCCATACCAACCAGGAGACCCATGAGCAGGCCACCAAGGTGCGCAAAGTTGTCCACATCTACCGTGAAGTACCTCAGCAGTGCTCATCAAAATCCAGGTGGAGAAATTACCAACTTACAAGGGATGAAACCAATGGCGACACCGATAATTAACTCGATGAGCATGAACACTAGCTTTTTGCCTGGCTGGTATGTGTACCTCCAGTGCGCGAAGAGGTCAACCCAGGCAACCTAAAACACATCGATTAGCCCACATGGTCAGTCACATCCTGGTATTCATACACTCACTGCAACAGTTCCGAAAATTGCACCACTGGCACCCACGGAGGGCGAGCCGACCAAAGAAAAGTTGCCACCAAGAACGTTTCTGTCTCCTCGTGAGCAAGGTATGCAGAGAGTTAACCAGGCAGTCATACCCAAATATTCCGGCAGCGAAGTAAAGAATGAGGAATGCGATTGTCCCCATTTCTCGCTCAACTTGGGCAGACACGGTCAATTGAGCGAGCATGTTCAGCAGAAAATGGATCAAGCCAGCATGAAGGAAAATGGGTGTGATAAACCTGTCGATCGAGGCGTCGGCATTTCCAGGCGAGTGTCAAGTCTCGGCAAACGCACCTGAACCACTGGTCCGGCTCCTGATTATGGAATCCGCCAAACCCGCAAACATCCTCCAATGAACAAAGTTCCGTGGCAGGGTTGGCCGTGTCGTTAAGGCCTAGATGACAGCATATATTTAGGGAAGTTAGGGAGAGGCTGGGTGGTCGAGACTTACAAGGAACAGCCGTTGTCACGGGGAAGTCTGAAACGTCCTTCATACATGGCGGGAACCGTGCCCCAAGTTCAATCAGTGCTGAGGAAGTAGGCCCCAACATGGGATTTACGACAGGCTAGACAGGAGTCAGACTGAATGGATGCTCGCAACAAGTGGCGCACACCTTGAACGAGAAAGGCGTTCCCTGGGCCCTCTGGTTCGTTACTAGCTCATAGATGAGGACACCTAACATGGTCGCAGCCAATGCCCATGCTGTGCTAGGTTAAGCGAGGCCCACCACAAGAGCGGGTGAGGTACGCACCAGCTATAGGGAATGCCTGAACACCAACGCCCCGCTTCTTATCTTCTATCCGCTGAGCCAATGGGTACAGACCGAAATACCGTTGGAACGAGTTTGGCCTCTTGTTCATCATCTCTGCTGACTTAGCGGCGGGGACGGTAAACGATTCCTCGGCGATGTCTAGTTGGACGCCAGTGAGGCACTTGGCGCAGAAATAGAGAGAGTAAACGCACCCATGTCTTCATAACGCGTCTGGCGAGCATATTCCTGGGGCTGGTTGTATGTCTCGGGCTTGGGAGTGAACGGTTCGTCGAGCTTGTTGTCGGACTGGGCGGGACCACTGGGGTAGTGGTTGAAGTTCTCATCCGTGTAGCTGTAGGTGTAGTCAGGCTGGTAGACAGGATTGTGGAACTCGTGTGAAGCAGCGCTGGGCTCATTTGAGTGGTTGAGAAGGGGCTTGGCATCGGGATCGAGCTCTGCTTCGTCAGTGCGAGGGGGGAGGGAGGTGATCATGGCGGTTTGTTACAAGGTGCGCAGATGTGCGGAACACCAGATTGGAGAGCAAGGTGTGCACTGGGAAGGGAAAGAAGAAAAGGGAAAGGACGAAGGAGAAGGAGAAGGAGCGCAGTCGAAAAGGCAGCGTCTGGCAGGAGCATCAATGCTGGGTCTATAAGAGCGGGACAGGTGGCTTTGGGCAGGGTGGACTTGGCAATCCGTCTGCACGGCCTCCCTCCTGTCGGACTGCCTCTTACATCCGCCCAACCTCCAGGCGCCCGCTCGCGGCGCATTGCAGCTTGTCCTCTCCCCAACATTGACGGCGTCCTGCTCGGGCACACATGATACGGACAGACTCGGCACTACACCACAGAGAACTCGAGACTCGCCCAGCTTGGCGACGTCTGTATTTCCTCCAGACGCAACGTGCCACCGAAGACCGACTGCGCCGCTGTCCAGGCGGTGTCATAGCAAGCTGGAACGCCCGAAAGTATCACAGCGACAAGATCATCGTGGCAAGCGGCCACCTTCCGTACCCACGCAGCGCGTATGTATAGCCCGTGCATGGAACTGCGCACTCGAATACATGGAGCCTGTCCCGATGCCTAGGCCTTCCCCAATAATTCCGCTTGTCCGACCTTCGCTCAATCGATGGGCAACCCTTCGCTTTCCTTCCACCTCGTAAGCAAAGTATTACTTGGCAATCCGAACGGGTCGACCACTTTATGCGCAACCTCTGCACCGGCAACTGGCAAACCCTTCGAATCAAGCAAACCAAGCTGCAAGGCATACATAGTCAGCCACCATTCGACGTTCAGCCCGCACGCCAGGAAGGTGTTTCTCGCACCTGAACCAGAACAGAGGCCTGGTCCCAGTAGCTGCATGCGGCTGATGAGAACGGGTAATGTCGTCATCGCAGTAACCCTTTAGGCTTACATGTGTCTGTGCAAAAATGCGCATCGGCGCCGTCGGTCAAAAAATCACATCTACCACGAGGAGAAAGCTTACTCGAAGGTCAATTTGTCTCCCCTGAACGCGACCACACCAACAAGTGCTATTTCCAACGGCTTGCCGGTAGGTTTGATGCCCGGCAAGAAGTAGTCAATCTCCTGAAACAAGCGTGATCCAGTTGAGCAAGAGCGTGAACATGAAGCGGCTTTACGGACCGTTGTGTGAGTGCACTTGAATATCATCTCGTCGATGATTCTATCCGTGCCAACTATCGAAAGAGCAGCACCGGCAGCAGGTCAGTAAAATCTGGATACGCCATGAAATGCTTCTGCCGGCAATCCATCGACGTACTTGTACGGGATACGGTTATCATCTCGGTGTCCGGTGGGGTAACCTAATGGGGGCATCAGCGAACAGAACCATAGCGTAAACCTGTACCGGACTCACGTTCTCCCTAACGAAGTGATACTGCCCTCCCCGCATAGGGTTCCCGCAAAAGTCTCTTTCAGCCGCAGGGGGGCTACTACGGATGTCATGAGACGGACCTTATAGAAACGTGCCAGGTCCTGAAACCCTACGCCACCGGTCATCGTGGCAATGTGATTCACGTACGGCGTTGATACCTGCGCCCGCGGATGCACGAGGGTGTTCGATCAGTTGAGGGCTGTTTGTGCCCTGGGCGCAGGGCCGCGGAAGCGCAACGTACCATCGTAGCCATCGTCTCTGTCGAACAATGCCGTGATCATAGCACGGCATGTCAGATCTCAGTAACAAGGTGCAGAAATGAGCAGAGCAAATCACTCATTGCGTCCCGCTCCTCGAACTCCTGAGCGGAATAGTAAGTATTCAGAATGCTTCCAGCGGTGCGAATAGCCGAACTCACAAAATACGTGTGCCTCTCCCAGAGCTTCTCGAGCGGGAAATGAGGCCCCAGTTCCCTTCGAAGCAGAGTAAGGGTCCGCGTGTATGAAAGGTTGTTCGCCGACTGCAAATGGGGCGCGATCGTCCTGATCTTCCCACTCGCGTGGTCGATTGGGGGGCCGGCCTCGAACGGGAACGGGGGATTAGCCGTGACGAGAGGGTACGTGAATACGGAAACCGGGGGTGGCTCCGAGGTGTGCAAGCCCAACGCCTGCTGTTCAGCAATATCGAGTAGGGATGCGTGAAGGGCTTCTTGTTGGGCAGAAAGGTGAAACATGGTACTGTCGCGCACGGTATCGATGAGGCTACATGTCAATCTAGACCGAGCTCAAAGGCGCAAGAGACCTCACGGGATGGTTGTGCCATCGGCGCGATCGTAGATGAGCTTCTGGCCAACTTCGACTTGAGGACAAAAGTGAATGCTGGCCCTGAGTTTCCCGGACGTAACAATGGCACCAGTGGCGATTATATCCGTGCTCTTGAGTCCGTACGTTATAAGAGCCCATTCGGTGTCAGTGCCAAGTTTAGTTCTGGCTTTCACGAACTCGGCAGCCAGACGCTCCATGGTGTTGGGGTAGTGTACGAGGAGGACGTCATAGCCTTCCTCGCTCAGCTGTCATCAGGCATAAGTAAGAAGCAATGGTCCATGTTCGCAGTGATTAATGTTATCTCACTTGCTGACCCCACGGCTCCTGCCCATCGCTGATGAGGAGGACCAATGTCACGGGCTTCTTCACGGACTCGACAGTGTTTGCGAACGAACGGGACATCGTGGTCGACGTTCACGATCTCAACGGCGATCTGCACAGGTATTATATATCCTTCTCGAATCGCATTTTCACCAGATAAGTTCCATCTACAGTACTCGCGGAGGGAACGGTCCGCATGGCCGGGGCGGCTTTCGCGAGGAGTGGGGTCACATTCTTTAGACTAGAGATTCAGTGTTGTCAGCTTGAATTCCCAAGTTAATTTGGAGACTGAGAAATGTGATAACCTCCTCCTGTCTTCCTGGCATGGATTGACCTTGGCGGCGAAGGCGAGGTGATTTGAAAGCTGCTGGTATTCAAACAAGTCTATATCCACAATCAAATGTGTCCTCTCTCTGTCCCGTCAGATAACGAACGAACGACGGGCGACAACGAGGAGGTGGTGAAGTCCTGATCCAGCTGCGAGGAAATATTGCGTTAGACACCCGGGAACCTGGATGGCTAACTGATTACGACTGTTTCATTAGAGTCTACTCAACGTTCACAAGCACACTCACAGCCAATTTGGCCAGGTCCCAGCCTAGCGGGTATGCAAAATGAAGATAAACAGCAGCAGCGGGTACATACATATCAGGCGACAGCAATGCAACTTGACTATTCAGGTCCATGCTCCCGACCTCCCCGCCGGATCTCGACATGTCATGATATCAACGATCCATCCCTATGATCTATGGGCGTGCCACCAGCCATGCTCATACGACCTCTATTCCTCCCGGACGGCACTCGAGTTAACACTGGAAGGTGGACAGCTGTGGCGATCTTGAGCGTCTTGTCTCCGTCCGCTGCATCGCCGTCTTCTTGACCGTCGTCAGAGTAGGGTGGTGGTGGCTTGTCCTCGTCCTCCGCCTCAGGCTCCACCGGGCGCGTCCAGCGCGCCGCAGCGATGGTACCATCGACCCACCGCAAAGTCATCGGTCCAATGTCGCGCAGCTGTCTGCTGAACCTCCAGCCCATCGCACCTCTGTGGCCGAAGCTCGCCCGACTCGCACTTCGGCTGGAGCCATCTACGCTTATCCGGTGGTTCTTGTCGTCACCGAGGCTGACGGGTTTCGTCGGAAGCGCTCCGAGCATGCGCGGGTCCGAGGGGAGCAAAAGAGGCAACATGTACCGGGAGTCCAGGAGCTCCCCCAAAGGATCTGGAGCCTTCGCAGGTTCCCAGAGCAATTTCTCCTGTGTCCGGTCGAAAAGGGCGTCAATGGAGCGTTGTGCTTCCGATTCTATCGACGGTGCTATAGAGGATTGCTCCGAATTGAGCGGCACCTCGTGGAGGGATGGAGAAGCACAGCTGTCATCTCGGTCGCGGTCTCGTTCGCCGATCTGTTAGGAAGTCGTGAGTCCCGGGAAATATACCCAGAGCAACAAGACCACTGACCTCTTTGCGCAGTTGCTCCACACCCATCTTAACCCTGTGTCGCTCCCAGTCCTTCTGTAGCTGTTGCAAATACTGGTTGCATTCTTCGGTCATACGGCCCTCGTTAACCTCGTATTTGTAATCTCGCACTGCACGTCGCATCTGCCAACTACATCAGGCCTGTGCCCAACATTTGTGCTTCTCCCTGCACTGACCTGGAGCGGATTGAGATTCTTCATATTCTGGATGGTCGCGATGAGATTGGGGAATTCAGCGATAGACGACAAACACTATAACATGCATCAGAATGCGCAAGATTCGTGACTGAATCTGAAAGAACACACCTGGAGCCACATCAAGAGGTCATGGACAGGCCCAAAGTGCGAGCCGATATTCTTCGGTAACTCCATGTTACCGATCCATTCCTCAATGACACTCAAGTTCATACTAATTTGAACCGCTCGCGACCTATACAGGAATGCGGTTGGCATGATATGACCCATGACAAAGTAGGTTGAATATCTACCTGCATAGATACTTCTTCCGCGTGAGCACGCGATTGAAGATCTCCGCTAGTACGCCGTCAGCATCGGTGGCGAGTCTATGGATTCATGCAACTCACAGGCCGTCCAGTACATAACTTGTGACCAGAATTGGACGATCAACGAGGGATTGACACCAGACATGGTCAGGAGCATATGGAGCGCAGTAATGAATGAGACCACATCTTTCGGAGACGTTGGCTGAGACTGTTGGGAATCGAATAGCGCCTGTAGTTGGGCGGCCGTCGACCCACCACGAGAGCGGCTAAACGTCTGTCGAAGAGAAGCAAAGGCTCGAGTATTCTGCGGGGACGTGGGTGGTTGAGGGGAGGAGGGCCTGCTCACTTGTGTGGGGGACATAGGTGCTCCCCCTCGAGGCGTGCTAGAGCTGGATACGCCGTTCGCCTTCTTCTTGCCTCCAAATGAGCGTAGGAATGACCATTCGCCTTCGAATTGGATGGAATCGAATTCACTAGACGCCGGGCTGTATTCTAGCATCGCCGCGTCGAGGAGTCGGTCGATCCTCCGCTCGGCAAAGCGGATCACAAATACTGACACATGCGTTAAAGTCGAAGAAGAGCTTACCAAGGACGAAGCCACGTACCGAAGACAGAGTTCAAGATCTCCTCTATTAACGACAAAGAACCGAGGGTTTCGCACGTCTGGTTGATCGCTTTGTCGCAGCGCATAAGATGTAGCCAAACCGTGGTGTTGTACAGCCAAAAGATTAGGTAAGTGGGGTCCTCTGCATGATTCTGCAATTCGGTTACTTAGAACCACGTCGCATCTCTCCCGAGGTGCGATGACTTACGAAGAAAACATCTTCAATGGCATCGGTAGCACCTATGATCAGATCCTCCACCCAGTTGTCGTCGCAATTCAGGCACGCGAAGCGTGTAAGCATATACAATGCGTTCGCAGGTTCCGCATTCCGTAATGCAGGTCGAAAGTCAGTAATCAGCGTCTGGAAGATGTTGGGTAAATCCATGGGCGAGAAAACGAGCATAGTCGAGAAATCTGGCGGGGGAGTCTGTAGCTCGCTCTGAGAGACCACAACGAAGCACATTTTCGAATGGACTTACGAGGGTAGAGTCATTAGGGGCGTCGTCTTCACTATCATCCTCGCAGTCGAGCGCAAAGAGGGTGTCTTCATCGCCCCACCACCGTGAGCTGATGCCAAGCACCCTCTCGACATCCTCTTGGATGTGTCTTCGCTTTCCCAGTCTTCGTGTACGCTTCTCGAGGATCCGCCGCTGCTGCTCCATTCGGCCGCCCTTCCAGCCCGCTTCTCGCATGGCCTCTTCCAGTAGTAGGGCGACATCCTCTCGCCCGGGGACGGTAGAATGTGCAGTCACAATGTCCAGCGCAGTCAATTGCCGCCTCGTGACGGTGAGGGGAGCAGATCCATGGGTGAGGAGGTAGGACACGAGGGTCGGCGGAGAAAGGAGGGAGGCGTAGTGCAACGGGGTCCAGCCGGCTGAAGTAGAAGTGGAAAATTCATTGCAGAGGCGAGCACATATCCACTTTGGTAACGGACGTACCGCTATCCGCAACGTTTACGTCGCACCCCTCCGACACGAGGAGTCTGACACATTCCTCCCGTTCTATGTCCCGGTCAGACTCGGAGCCGAAGCCCAAGATGGCAGTACTGATCAGCCCAAGTTCGTCTTCGTCTTGCTTTGAAAGGTCCACGAACTGCTGAGCCTGCGGATCTTGGAGAAGGAAGGACAAGAGAGAAAGGTCCGCGAAGACGCATGCACGGACTAGACAGTGAGCTACGAGCTCTGCCTTCTGTGGAGGCGCAAGGCCGACGTGTGGAGATAGTAGATCCGAGATCTGGTTGGTAGTCGGGTAGAGGGGCTGCAAGTCTGGCTCGACCGTGAAGTCTACCGGGGTAAGGGGAGGCGCAGCCATGTCAGACGAGTGTGTAGTCGGGCGGGGTGCGTCTCGTGCAAGGTTGGGAGATAGCCGACAGGGCGCGCGGCGGCCACGCTCAGAGAGGGTTGCAGCGGGACCGGAGAGCTAGGGAGGAAGGGATGTGGTGTTGTACGGAAGAGAGACAGAAGGAGCGGAGTCTAGGTGAACATGGGAGGTCGGGGGTGGGTGGACTTGTGGACTAGATTCAGCCATGATCAAGTCGCGACGACCGTCTTTCTGTGGGCGCTCCCTCTCGACATTGCTTACGTCCATCTGCGCCGACACACGGACACTCGACACCCATCGCCTCTCGGTCAGAACCACTGTCTTCATATTCGTCCTGCTCTCTCCCCCCGCTTGAGGCATATCATGGTGTCTCCTCAGCATAAAAAACCCTCTGACGATGCGCTGTCGGAAGAGCACGACGAAGAAATGTTGTCCGGCTCCGACCAGGACAGATACTCTTCCGATGCTTCTGGTTCCAACCAGAGTGAATTGGACACGGAAGACGAGATTGCAGAAGCGAAACTTGTCAAGTCCAGGAAAACCTTGAAGCGTAAAAGGCGTGCCACGGATGCCGTTAACTTCGGTGCGACTTTGCAGTCGTTGCTCTGCACCGACGCGCCAGCAGCGCCTCTGTCCCTCAAGCCTTCGGTGGCAAAGAGACGGAAAGAGGAGAAACTAGAGGCGAAGGGGAAACACGTGCTTCAGATCGAGAAGAAGGAGAAGGAGGACAAGGGGCGGATCACGGACGTGATTGGGGGATGGGGAGGAGAAAGCGAACGAGCGTTGAAAAAGGTTGCACAGCGAGGAGGTACGCAGTATTCTCCCGGGCCCCAATCAGCTCGCTCATTGGTCTCGCATGTACAGTTGTCAAGCTCTTCAATGCTATTCAACAGTCCCAGGCCGCGTCAGCCGCTGCATCGGAAGAACTGAAGTCGCATCGGGGAACCGGCAAGCCGACCCTTCCTGCGCCCGCGATCCACGACAAAAAGAAGGGAAAACACAAGGACAACATTGTTGGAAGGGCAAAAAATGGTGGGTTTGTCGTGATCTCCTTTCTATCATTCGCCGTTGAATGGTTATCTGCAGCAAACGTGGCGCAGGAGGACTTCTTGGACATTATCCGATCTGGAGGCATTGTTTCCAAGGCATGATTTGTTGCGGTTCTGCATTCTTGCCATCCTTCTCAAAATGTAGCATTCTAGGGTGACTTTGTACGAGTGACTGTCAGCATCTTCCGTGTACCAGAGTGCCTGCGCCTGAATTCAGTCTGAAGCTCTGTGACAATGTCTGTGTGGATGAGACCCAAAGCAGCCGTGGCGACGGGATGACGGGCCGGACCACTCAAGCGCCCGCATTGCGTGGGATTCAAGGACGTGACCGCGAGCTTGCCCTGAAGTCACTTGGTCTCATAAAACTTCCCCTACCTGTTTTCGGCGTGCTCCTCATGGTCCGTCCCATCTACTCCGTCCGGTCGTCGACTTCTTCACTAATCCATCTCGTTGTCAGCCTAGCCAGAAGGCAAAAATATACCAAGAAGAATGGGAACGTCGCTTACATGATGTGCAGGTGTCCAAAGAGTGAGTGTCATTCCTGCGGGCAACGCAACAGTCCTCTTGGGATGAGCAACTTTCATTGGGAATCTCTCGGAATCTCCTTGACGAGTCAAAATTTTGCATGTATTATCTGATCTCCATCTTTATGCATTCTTGGTACTACTACTATTTCGCATGCTTACGCCTCCTTGCGACCAGTGACTTGAACCGGCTTGTCATGGACTACCTCGTTATCGAGGGCTACAAGACCGCCGCCGAGGAGTTCAGCAAAGAAGCAGGTCTCGAGGCCCCGGTTGATTTCGACTCCATCGAGAACAGGATGAACATAAGAGAGGCACTCCAGCGCGGTGATGTCGGTGATGCGATAACACGGATGAACGACTTGAACCCCGAGGTGAGTGTGCAATCTGTTCTTATAATCGGTCGCCCGACACGACCGCGACGAGATTAAAACTTCATGCACCACGCCGAGGCCCCCGTGCCGATGGTGAGACTAAACACCATAACTTCAGTCTTCAATATGATCCCTAGACTCCCTATTTCCATCTGAATGATGCTAATAGAGTGCATTGTCCGTAGATACTCGATACCAATCCATCCTTGTACTTCCGCCTCCAGCAACAGAAGCTCATTGAGTTCATCCGCCAAGGCAAGATACCGGACGCACTGCATTTCGCGCAGGAGGAGCTTGCCCCACGAGGTGAAGAAAGCCCGGAATTTCTTGCCGAGCTCGAGCGTACGATGGCGCTACTCGCGTTCGAGTCGTCGCCCTTGATGCCGTCATCTGTTAGTGAGCTTTTGTCGCCTGCTCAGCGAATGAAGACCGCTGCCGAAGTCAATGCTGCGATACTGGAGAGCCTGAGCCAGGGGAAGGAGGCGAAGCTTGTTGGGCTGTTGCGATTGCTTTGTTGGGGTGAAGCCATGTTGGAGGAAAAGGCGGATCTACCGAAGGTACGTTTCGGACATCATAGGTTGTTTCTAGTGTCACTAATGGCAACGCCCAGCTTGACCTCAATGACGGGACGTTTGGGGAGCGGGGGAGCAGATAGGTGGCGGACCGGCGCGATGTGTTGGTGTGTGGTGCCTGTTTTGTCTTGATACTGTATTTGTACGCGCTTTCAGACATGGACGGTTTTGATCCTGAAAGGGGGCGCAAGGTGGTGTGGAGGTGCGAACGAAACATGAATCTGAGATAGTCCAGTATGATTGGATGGTAAGTACAAAGACGACAATCAGATGATCGTGAGGGGGGAGGGTGACAGGTTAATGATATGATGGTTTGGCGGGGTGTAGAAATGAAACTTGGATGGCTCGATTACGACCGGACGCAGCAGAGGAAGCCAAGACCGGGGTTTCTTGTCCGCAGTGGGATGAGTTCCATTGGGAGGTACCCGGGGAGCCCGACCGCGCGGACGGACGTCGAGGAGCGCCGGAGGAAGGAGGAAGTGCTGGCACGGGGGAGAATGGGCCGGAGAAGCGGGCGCGGGGAGCAGGCGAGGCATGAGGAGGTTGGTGTGGAGGGCCGGATGCGATATGGCTGGCTAAATTGGAGCGTGGGGCGAGGCGCTATGAAGACGGGGAACGGTGGGGGCTGAGTGGGAGTGCCATTCTGGGACAAAGATGGCGGACGCGGCGCCGAGACGTGAGACGTGCGAACGGAGGATGCCCGGAGGATGGCGGCATGCTTCTGGGGCTTGCGGGGGTCCCTATGCCGATTCAGATTGCTGACTAAGCTGTTAGTGCCCTGGCCGCCTCGCATGCCTTGTCGTCGTTTAGCACGACGACGCTCTCGTCCCCGCCCCCCCCCCCCCCCCCGCCCCCCCCCCGCCCTCAAA